>JALPQI010004014.1:0-81653 GCA_025490895.1 Thaumatotibia leucotreta
AATAGTAGCGAAAGGTATTTTTCTTTAATTAATAAGTGATTTTATCAATGAATTTTTAGTAATATCCGGGCTTTACATAGATTGTTTTGACACTTAAGTTATTATTACCAATAAAAACCGGCAACATAAAGATAAGTATCTAGAAAGAAAAATAAATTAATAACTATGTTGTGTTACGTTTTCATCAGTTCTGCTACTCGCCACTAGATGGCGCTAGTAAGTAGTTACATGATAAAACTGTGACAACATAATTGCCGCTTAATAGTACATTTCGATACAAGTGCAAAATTTTTAAAATAAGTTTTTACACCTGTATCGAACGACTTTTTTCATAACAAGTGCCTTAAAAAGAGAAATTTACACACGCGAAGTGTGCGCAAAGTTTACTTTTCCGCACTAGTCAGAAAAAGTATATTTTTTAAATATCGCTGTCAGTTATTAAATTTACATAAATATTACGTACTTCTATTTTATATTTTAAAAGTGCACCTATTCGAATTTACCTAAGGCCAGTTGTACACCTGTAAGTTCTTACGTAAGTTATAGAGACGGGGCTATACTAAGGAATGAGATAGTGATATTCTCCTCTCATTCCTTAGTATAGCTCCGTCCCTGTAACTTACCTACGTAAGAACTTACAGATGTACGAGCGCTCTTCGGCATTGGTCCCACCAAAAGCGACTTAGCGATTGATATAATTTTTCATCACACTTGCTGTCTAAGCGCGCCATTGCTTGCGCGCGTAGCGGGAGTAATAGAAAAGTGAAATTCCCTAGGGAGTAATAGAAATGTCAGTACGTCGTTGAGTAATATTATGTCTTAAAACTTATTTTTTCGTTAGCAAGTGTGATGAAAAACATTGTATGCATCTCGGTCAGTAAGCGGAGTACTTACCTGCCTTGATGCACCATTGTGCATCAAGGCAGGTAAGTACTTAATGTAGTATGTAGTAATTAATGTAGTTTACCGCTTAGTATATAGGTAGGTTCGACCCTGTAGGAGCTATATATATACTAAAGAAACCTCTATAGCTCCGTCCTTAAAACCATAAACGTAACTTACGTAAGAACTTATAAATGTATGTAGTTCGAGCCTAAGTTATATTCTGTGGCCTAAGTCATGTTTATGTTGAATTCACACCAGTAATGTTCCGTGCGTAATCTATTATTATTGTATCTGTGTCTATATCGTATCGTGAGTAATTAGTAATAATTAATTTAATGGGGTTCAATTAGTTGACTCCTAATCACGTTGATACACTGTGATAGATTTATTACAATAAGTATTAATTGGATATCTATTTGCATGTAATTAGTACACTAAGACATGGCTTCGAATATTTCAGAATTATAACTGTACACGTCAGGCTTTGGTCGGGGGTACTCCATGATGAGGATTCTCTTAATGGATCGAAACATGTCGCACAATTATCGACATAAATTACGTGAGTAGCCCTTATTGTTAAATATTTAATATTTAAATAGGTTTAATATTATTAATTTGCTCCGCAAGGCACTATAGCCTTAGCTATAGTGGCTGTATGGAGTTTTGATCAAATGTTCTTTCTAAAGTTCTTTCATATAGCCCAGGTATTTTACATTATATCAGTGGAATGCAAATACCACCGGCAGGCTTTGAAATTCGTGAACTTCTCTCGTCTCTGTCACTCCATCAAAGGCGCCAATAGTGTAACAAAGACGGATACTCGAAAAATACGAATTGCGAAGTTTGCATTAGGTATAACAGAATGCCAGTAAAATGTTTTGCTAAAGAAATGTCGGATGAATCTAAAATATAACCTCTTCGCCATTCCTTTGTACAGTCACGTCTAATAATATGTATACATTTCGGAACGTATGTCAAAGTATAAGGATCAAAATCGTATACATATTATTAGAGCCGACCGTACGTCGGAATCTGCGAAGCATTGTATGAAAAACCGGCCAAGTGCGAGTCGGACTCGCGCGCAAAGGGTTCCGTACCATTATCAATTTATTATTAAAAAAATACAGTTAAATCAACCTACTTCATAAACTATAGGAGGTAATTTAATCAAACCAAAAACCGTTGATAGAGTTTATTAATGTGCATAACATATATTTTTTTTAGAATTTTATATCGCGTAGTTTAAAAAATAAAGGGGGGGGGACACATTTTTCATACTTTGAGAGCTGATATCTCGAAAATGATTTCCTTAAATAAAAATAAAATGTATAAACCTTCATATCATTTTCAAAGACCTTTCTATTAATACCCCACACGCTTATATACAACTAAAAAAATTTTTTTATCCCCCAGTTACATGTATGGAGGGCCCCCACCCCAATGTTTTTTTTTTACAATTTAGTATCATAATCCTGTAGCGGTTCATACAACACATACCCTTACCAAATTTCGTTACTGTGGCATTTATAGTTTCCGAGTAAATTGACTGTGACAGACGGACAGACGGACAGACGGACATGACGAATCTATAAGGGTTCCGTTTTTGCCATTTTGGCTACGGAACCCTAAAAACCAAGCTGACGGGAATTTAGCGGATAAAATACTTGGAGCGGTAAAAAACCGTGAAGAGAATGCTTTGGCTGAATGGCGAAGATTCTTTGACAGCAAAATATAGGATGAATATGAGGTATACAAGTAGTATAAAAAGGGAACTTAGGAATATGGCCGCTATTATTAAAATGATTGCAACGCTTCAGGATGCAATCATCAGTTGCAAAGTTTTTATATGATAACACAGATTAAGAGCGGGAAGCTTAAAATTAAAAAGAATCCGATATAAATAAGTATCGCAAAATATTCTGTTTGCAAAGTAGTTAAACAGATGAATAAACTAAATGTATTCAAAAATGAATTAATTTAGTTTCCCACTGTAAATAGCCTTAACAATTTATTAAAACTAGTACATAATTTATTTTACAAAATTTTTAACATAATTATAATTATAACTATGTAATAAGTGGAATGGAACGTTTAAAATGCACATACTCGTACGTAAATATTATCTCGAATAAAAGCTCCATAAATATTATATGCATTTCCACACTCTTGAAAGATAAGGCAAAGATTTATTATACCTATCAAAAAAAAAAAACACTAAAGTACTCGTATGTATGGAAAGTTCATCGACTCGTTTTACATTTTTTAAAAAGCGAGACTGCGATTGCGTGCATTCTGCCACATGCGGCGGCCCCACGTGTGCCATTAAACAGTTTTTTTTTTCATATTCTTTATACTTTTTAAATTAAAACAGTGTGACTAAGGCGGCATCATAATCATTTGTAGTGAAGGATTTTTAATTTACGATTTTGAAACGTTTTTGAGTTTGCTAGAATACCGCGCAAAATGGCGCATTTATAATTTTAAGGTGCGTTTAAACCAAAAGAGCATTCGCTGTTCTAGCGCCCGTTCTACGAAATCAACCAATCACGTTTTGTGTACCGATCGAATTTCGTAGAGTGGGAGGTTAGAACAGCAAATGCTCTTTTAGTTTGAACGCACCTTTAGCTGTCTATGTTTCGTCTCGATAAATAAACATTAAAAAATAATGAATTGTCATTATTATTTTACCAGAACATTTTGCAGAACTACAAAGGTTAAACTTTAAAAATATACATCATAAACAGATTTTTTTAGTCTTTTTATTGCTTTTTAATATTTAAACTATCAACACATTTGTTCATCGCCCTTTTTAAGAACAACTTTTATCTCGAAGACAAGAGTCTGGCTGCATCTTATTCATATACTCATGAATCTTTTAACTTTAGTCTTTAAATAAACCATAATTATTACATTACCTGGAACGAATACTGTTCGATGAAACGATTATGTTTCGAGAAGATATTAATTTTACATTTATGAGCAGAATATTCATTTTGTCTCTCAGTATATCCGGAGAAATATTCATTCAAGATTCTTAAATGGCGACATGAATTAAAACCTTTAATAGCTTCTTTAAATTGCTTGCATTAGGGACGGAACAAGACTTAAGACCTTCTTTATAGAGATCTGTAATCTTATGTCTGTTTTCATAAATCGATGTACTTACCAAATAACCCGTATAAGCACACTTTGCTAAAAAACGTAATTTTTAGACCAGGATTTACATCGATGAGCTCTTACGTACGTTTTAGGAACAACTATACTATACGTGCTCATTTCGATTTAACGTCCAACGCCCAACGTCAAAAATCAAACAGTGCTCTATAAAAAAGCGCCGCGGTTTAAAACCGCCATCGTGTGAATGAATACACGGTTTTAAATTTGTTTCATTTGAACGTTTTTTTAACGGCTGCTAAAAAACGCTCGTGCGAACTATCTCAAGGCCTTAATTAAAAAACAAAAATCATGACCGCGTCAATTCTTTTACGAAATTTAGTCATACAAACTATGTGGTATACTCTGTCAAACAACCATAGGCTGTAGTAAAAGGGGGCATATTTTAAAGATAGAAAATTGGAATTTGTTGCCCGTTTTCAGTGCCAAAGTTGTTACACTAAATTAAATCTCACAACATAAATTATGACGTTACATCTTGTTTAAGGGCTGTATTACGTACATTTTTTTGAAATCAACCCTCCTACACCTTGCCTAAGAACTGAAAAGTGTAATCTTGCCTTAAGAGATTTATGAGAGAAGTCTGACAGATAAGTCACCAAATGCGGCAAATATAAAACATACCAGCTGCAAGAATCGGCACATCGAGGAATATGTTCCACCAGATGCTGTGTCTCTTTTCTGTTGAACACGAGTTTGATTGTGACTCCAAATCCCGTCTCTGAAATAAAGAAAATAATCATTTTATTTAATGATCTAAAGGATTTTAATGCTCTCAAAATTCTTGTATTGTAAAGAACAAATGCGATATCATGACGCTACGTATACTGTTCATCAATATTACGTAGCGTCATGATTATATGAAAAAAAAGTAAACAAACCTAGAAACTTGGTTTAGAACACACTCCTTAGCACATGATTGGTATGTCAATATGTCGCCGCGAGATAGATTTTCTATCGTTTACTAACTATATGGATAAAAGAGGGATGGATAGTTTATCCCGCGACGACATATTGTCGCACTAATCCTGTGCTAAGCCTACTGGTTGGCCAGCGTATTTATAAACATGAAATACAAAAAGAGAAAGAAATAATATCTAACAAAAAGAATAGGTACTATTTTGATATTTTAACTAAATGAGGCCAAAAGGCCGTTCAGTATTCTTATATAACTAACACTGAAATAACCAAACAAAGCAATACAGAAACTCGTTACAAAGTAATAAATCACAACCCTAACCTTCAAATTGAGTTTCCCTAAAGCTCAGGTCTATCGTGAATACCGAAATTCGACAATTTCGATCCTTTATCTCAAATGCCCTAAAGAATTCGTCAATAGTGTGACGAAGACAGATGCTCGAAAGCGACTTTCGAAGTTCGAGGTAGACTCTCAGCTTCGATCGATTCAAGGTCACGCTGACCTTAGATTTACTTTTGACCTTCGCCGCCGGTGACCTTTAGGCACGAAGCCGAAAATATTGAAGGACTGGTTCTTACTATTGGATTTAAAGACCAGTTTTGTTTTGTAGGTAAGATATAATTTGGTAATACTTTATAACTTTACGGTACTGGCATCTCGTATTCGCATAGGCTGATTTATTTGTTTAAAAAGTTAAGGAAAAACAATAGAAAAGCGGCGCACGGAGTACCTACAGGGTGAAACGTAATACTCACGGAGTCGTGAACAATAATACTTACGTTTTTGTAACTCTATAAACAACTAACAATTGAATGCCCCATGTACTTAGAAATAGTCGTTTTTTATTTATTTATTTTTTGTATTTTCGTGTTTTTTCTAATTTTAAGGTGTTTTTCAGAAATGATTACGGCTATTTAAGCAATTTAAAACGTTAAATGTAATAAATGTCATTTAATTTTACACGAAATACCAAAATTGCCGTTATTAATTACTTCAATTTGAAGAAGTAATTTAAATTATCCATTAATTTGTCTTAATAATCCTTTTAAACATCCTAAAGCCAAAAAATAAAAAAATACATAAATCTTAAAAAAATACAAAAAAAATTACTTGTTAATTTTTTAGTAACTTGTGGGGCATTTCATTGTTAGTTGTTTATACAGTTAGAAAAACGTATTACTGTTCACTACTCATATTTCACCCTGTATAATCGTGTTATTTCCAGCTTGTAATAATATGTGCGATGTATATAAATGTTGAAATGATTTTTGATTAATATTTTTTTGTCAAATAAATGTATGTAAACGCTTGTTGGGCTATTCCTTTCAATATACACTAAAAAAACAGTAAGGTTCAGAACCTGCTCCTTATTTGAAGTCCTTTAAAATAGAAAAAAAGATTTTTGAATTATTCTACCATACAAAACGACAGGTGCCTTTAGTAGGTACAGTCCAGAGTATAATTATATGTAAGGTCAGTGTAGGTAATTTTGGCATAGGTACCTATTTTATTTGTAAGGAAAGTCCATGCGTCTTATATTGTTGAGTTAGGGGGAAAATCAGTTGGTAGACGGACTTTCTCGATAGACGGTATTACCCGCATTGCCCTTATACACTTTTTTTTACTCATGTTTGGAGCATAAGGTTTATAATTGTATATACTTATATTTATGCACTTGACTGTACTTAGTTCAAGGGGAATATTATTATATTTCACATAAACGCATAATAACACAGTCACAAAATCAGGGGATTAATACAAATGCAGTTATTCAATATTATTTGTTTACAGTCATTTTTACTTCATCGAACCATTCAAAGTCATACATGTTAAATGTGGCCCGAAGGACTTGTTCAATGAGAAATAGGATAATAAGTAGGAAAACTTAGCTTTTCCTGCAATGTTTGCCGGTAAAATCATGCTAATTCAATATGTAATGTTTTGAGATCACACTTTCTGTGTTTATGAATCAACTGGAGTGAGTTAATCTTAAATTTTCCTATAGGTACGGAGTGAGGCCTATAAGTCAGGGTCACTATGTATAGTCAAAAAAAAATTTGCCTCTAATTTTGCCTCGCATTACCTGATTGGAATTGGGAATAATGCTTAATGCATCTCAAAATTATTTTTTTAGTACAGATGGTGCCTTTTTTAGGCTCTAGTGCGAGAAGTGTGTCATTTTACGTCAGGTCCAAAATTTCGGAGAGCCATCTGCACTAAAAAATACGCCGTACGAGACACGTGCAAAAACGAAATTCGTAACTTGTGTCGATTTAAAACACCCACTCGTTTCGAGTTACATGTTTTTCGCACTTGTGTCGTAATGAACTAAAATCTACTTCATTTCTTTGCTCATGTTATGGGCCCACCCCTGTAAATCAGTGTTGTAAATTATGATTTTGTAAAAACCATTAAAGAAGCAATTGTATTGAAAAATTGTATGTAAATGAGGAATATTATCGAGAAACGGTAGTAGTAGCTACCTAAAAGTTAAATACTACGTTGGTGTTGTATTGACCTCCGAATACCTAATGAGTTCTAAAGTTCCGAGCCCTTTCAGAGCTTATTTATTATGAAACAGATAATGAACACGGTGTATATAGCCTTCGATTTAAGTGTGTAACAATATATTTTCATACATTTTCATCACGCGGTCAATGTAATTGTGGCTTTATGTTGCGATAATATAAGGGCTTGAACATCCCCAAAAAAATAAACAGTCTGTCCCAAGGAGAATAGACCGGTTCCCTATGGTTACGCAACCAAAATGTATGAAAATGTCAAACTTTTTTTCGCGATTTCCTTGTTGGTCCCATAGCAAAAGTTGTACAGTATGACTTATACAGTATATACCAGGAAGATGGGCACTTCTCCCTGAAACACACTGTATCTGTCAGATAACTGTTAGCTGTCCTTTTCTTTTACATGAATGGGGAAAAGGATAGTGATTTCTGACAGACATATATATTTCATCATTAGCCTATGATAGTCCGCTGCTGGACGTAGGCCTCTCCTATTAACTATGCGTTTAGTTAGACGCAGTAGGAGGTAAATGCCCATAAACGCCACGCTGGGCAAGCGGATTGACGATCGCAGTAATGTGTCCACTATGATGACGCTGCTGCCCATCATCATTCTTTTATCAAATAATGATCAGTGACACTTCAATCCCTTAGTCGACTTTTACGACACCCGCAGGAGGAGTTGGGGTGGTGACAAATGTATTCTTACTGCCGTGATCACAGGGCCAAACATATATGTATACATATTATATCGATTTATTAATATAATGGGAGACGATCGAGACGATTTAATACTAGTACTGAAATCAACCATTTTTGTAGGTTTTTCGATCGAGCCTTGAACTAGTTTCATGAATTATTCTGCTTTGTTGCTTTGTGATTATTTATTTTACTGTAACTACATGAAACGATGTCTGCGGAGTCATTTAATATCCGATATAGTATTAGACATATATTTATTTTTAAATATTAAATAACGGGTAAGGTGGAAGTACTAATGCGCAACATGTCAACAGAGAATATTTATTTGAATCTAATTTATAAATCTACATAAAGTATTAGCATGTGTTTTGGGAGAGGAGTTGGTTGATTTTGTTAGGTAAATAGTATCTATTTTATAGTGGTGACAATATGAAAATTTCTCAAAATTGCAAATTTCCTTAGTCAACTCCATTATATGAGTAAGCGTCAGGTGCTTTTGCTGGCAGTCCCAATAGATGGCACTTCAGTACAAGTTTCAATGTCACGTATTGGGACATTGGAAATATTCACACTTAGTCCTAATAACCGTTAGCCTGTCTTAAAATTATGCAAATAATTTAGATATAAGCTAATTTCAAAGTTGGGATATAACCTGGAACCTCTAGCTTCGTAGGCAGGGTCACTACCAACTAGGCTACGGAGGCTGACAAACTATCATCAGCATTATCCTTTGGAATATACCGACCCACTGATTCGTCACATCAATTTAAACAAATCTCAAAAAGTGCCTAATAATGGTGGGAAAAATATGAATAATAATAATGTTGAAGCCTAGTGACCGCATTTCAAGTGCAAATTACGTAGGTACGTAGTAAGTTCTCGTAAACAACGTACAATGTTTACAAAGAAACTGAATTGTACTACACTACCTAATGCTTAGTCACACTAATTCATTGCCATTTCTTTTGGACGCAATGCAAGATAGACAGTAACACACAATTATTAGAATAGTTTAAGACGGGGAATTTATCATATAGGTAAATATAAACTACGTATTTAGCACCCGATATTTCATCATTGTTGCACATAATAGTCACCATGTCACACTGAACAACTTTTAGTACGAGACCAACGACGAAATCGCTATTTCATGATTGGACCGGTTGGTCCCGTACTAAAAGTTGTTCAGTATGACTTATGTATACGGTATGTGCGAGGTTAGGTATTAGTGACTCAGGATACACCGTGTATACCTACTTCATACATGGTAAATATAAAAAAACTCGTTTGTAATCCTACTAATAATGTAAATCACCAAGTCAGCTTAAAATCTTATAATGACACACAAAGAAATAGTAATTAATGCTCTTACCAGGAAATTGAGCAATAAAGCTTAAGGTGGATTTAGACCAAACGAGCGAATGCTCATTCTATCCCCACTCTTCGAAATTCGTTCGTTACACAAAACGTGATTCGTCGAAATTCGTTGATTTTTTCGCTATTTCGCTCGTTTGGTCTAAATCCACCTTTGCTGTGGTACCAGATCAATTTGTGTAAGAATGTCCCAGACATTCGTATTCTATAATTAATTTATTATGATCATTACCGTCCATGCTACGAAGGCCTACAAAAAAAATACGTATTTAGCAATTTAAATAATACATAATATTTACCGGCACTATGCCATATGTGTTAACCATTTTCAGATCTGTTTCACTTATTATTCACTTATTTTGGTCTAAAATGTAATTGATTATCTAAAGTACACACGACACGACAATTTATCGACCCGCACTTTCATATACTGATTTGCTTTTGCTTTTCTATTGCTAATTCCTTCGATAAATATTGATAAGATATACATTACGCGTAAGTATAATCTCTCGTGACGTGAATTTACTTAGAAAAATGAGTGACTCGAAACTTACGAACTTCGAAATTCGTAAGTTTCGAGTCACTCATTTTTGTTCATTAGATTGACCCTATTCGTTCGAGTACACACGCCGTGTACGTGTAGGTACTGCCGTGTGGTGACGGCAGTAAGAATACATTTGTCACCACCCCAACTCCTCCTGCGGGTGTCGTAAGAGTCGACTAAGGGATTAAAGTGTCACTGACCATTCTACAAGATTGATGATGGGCAGCAGCGTCATCATAGTGGACACATTACTGCGATCGCCAATCCGATTGCCCAGCGTGGCGATTATGGGCATTTACCTCCTAATGCGTCTATACGTATTGTTAATAGGAGAGGCCTACGTCCAGCAGTGGACTAACATAGGCTGATGATGTGATTCGTTGGAGTGACACAGACAAATCTTTGAAACTTACGAAGTTTTATTTTCGGAAGTGATATGTCTGAACGGTTTTTCCAAAATCAGTTTTTTTTCATGATATTTAAAAATAAATATTTGAGAACGACTCTTTCCATTTACTGTCAGTTCTATTCTTTAAAAATCATAAGCAATTATTTCAGTATCAAGTACATAGGTACATATTTTGTACATATTTATTTTGGTTTGTTTGGACTTAAACGTTAAAGGCGCATTCAGAGCAAACGAGCATTCGCTATTCTAACCCCCTATTCTACGAAATTCGATTACACAAAACGTGATTCGTGGATTTCGTAGAGTGGGGGATAGAATAGCGAATGCTCGTTTGGTCTGAATGCACCTTGACAAAGATTAGTAGTTAAACAAAGCCTTGTTTTGCACAATTTATCGTATTTTTATTTAATTCGATAATAATATTATATCAGTTATCTTTTGTAGTACATACGTATCATAACCCTTTTCAGTCGAGTGGGTATTTAAATGATAAGTTGGTACTAGTAATAATTTTATCAATATCGTGATTAGTGTAGTCAATGACCTAACAGTGTCGCAAAAAATAATGACAATAGACAATGCCATACAATTAAAAACATGTTTCTGCCAAATATTACATTACGATAAAAATGTGAAAAAAAAAACTTGTCGAAACGAGAGGCGATACAAAGCATCACTTAAGGGAGTGTTCTAAATCCTCACCAGGGCCCTATCCCACTAAACTTTACATATGTAAAATGTGACAAATTTGTAGAATTGTTTACATAAAAACGTACCACAAATATTACAAATATGTAGAAGCGACAAGTCTGTATTCTACAAATATATGCATTACAAATCACCGTAACACAAAGTATGGGTGGCGTGTAAATGTAGTTTACAATTTACATATTTGTGTAATATACACGGTGCCTCGCGACGAAACCACATAATTTTAACTATGCATTCTAGACATCAAAATAAACAAAAAATATTATGAGACCAAATGTCAAATTCCACAAAAAAAAAAAAATATTTTTTTCGATTTTTTTTAGACTTTTTGAATACTTTTTAACATTTCGAATACTTTTTATCATAACAACAATTTGTTAAAACTAATTTTTTAAATGTTTTTTTTAGGGACAGGTTTTTCGTCTAGTCTATTCTTATTTTTTGATTGTCAGGCAAAAGGTGTGGTAATATTAGAACACATTGTGGCAGCATTGTAATCAAAAAGAAGTTTTATGACGAGTTACGTCGAAAAACTTTTTCTGAAAAAAGGTTAATTATCTTTGGAACCAAGCCGAATCCAGGAAATTTTATATAACATTAAATACTCTAAATATGCTCAGGAAGTCAGCATTAAAATTATGTGGGTTCCTCGCGAGGCACCGTGTATAAAATTGTATATATTACAATTTGTAAATTTAACAAATATGTAGATCCCTGAGCATCACCTGTTACATGGTATTGAGAACCTGACCCCAACCAACGTAACACTATAAGCAGTTGTTACTTTGGGTCTAGACCACAATTTCTTCTTGTTTCATGTTGCGGATTCGGACCAAATAGCCTGTAGTAAATATTCCACCGTAGATTTGCGGATTTGCGTAGACGTAGCGTGGGTAGGCCCCCCACAAGGTGGACCGATGACCTGGTGAAGGTCGCGGGAGTCCGCTGGATGCGGGTGACGCAGGACCGGTCATTGTGGCAATCTTTGGGGGAGGCCTATGTTCAGCAGTGGACGTCTTTCGGCTGATGTGATGATGATGATGATGAGATTTGCTCACTCTAAATCGTTGATTAAAAGTCAAATTTACTTGTTCTTTATACGTTCTTTGGCGTCTGACAACTATATTTTTTTCGGTACTACTACTATCACTCGTACTCAACATGGTGTTGTGGTAGAATGGAACTCTTGTAATGAGATTGTACTTTTTACACGCGGTGATAGAATTGTAGATTTGTAACTACAATTCTACAAAATTGTACGCATTTTATTACGATTCATCGTAACACAAAACTTTTACGTACAATTGTAGACTACAAATATGTAAATTTTCCCGGAAAACCACATGTAATATGTAAAGTTTTGTGATACACCGAATTGTAGATTTATCACTACAATTACATATTTGTAGAAATTTTCCGATACAAATTTGTAATATGTAATTTTTGTGATACGCTCGCTTGTATTATCTACATATATGTAATATGTAAATTGTAATTTACAATTGTAACGTTTGTGGGATAGGGCCCAGTTATGAATTTCCATTTTTAAACGTTTTTTAGCCTTGTAAGGCCCAGTTCCTTATAATAGGCTGCGAAGCATGACGTTTCAGGTGCGACTAAGAACAAGAGGTCGTTAATGGGATTTAATACAAATCTAGAAGGCCTAGGCCGGCAAAGTGCTTATTTTTTACTCCATTCCACATACATTTGTGGCACAGGCATCATGACATTCTGCCAGTATGCAATACTATGCATATAAAAAAAATAAACTTTGATGTTTTTGTTGTTTATTTCATTGCATGTTTGAGAAAAGCACTATACATACCTCGGCTGGAAATATGGGATTGCCTGCCTCAGACATATCTATATGTCTTCGGCCGGCAACCCCTTACGTCCTGGCCTCTAGGTATAATACTGTACTAATACTCGCATGTGTCATCATGTCATCAATATTTCGGCAATAGTTGTTCCGGTGTTAGTGTAGATTAGATAGAATAAAAACAAATGCGATATTTCATGACTGGCATGAGTCATGACAGATGTTGAAAGTAATCGTGAATTTCAGTGTTTCCTGCGTGTTACAGTTACAGATATTATTATCTACAATACTCGTATCAGATACGCATCATCCACATTATTTATCTATTTACAGAATTCGACGAATTTCCGTCCATCATCTAGGATAATCTCTAAAGGTGGATTTAGACCAAACGAGCAAATGCTCATTCTATCCCCCACTCTACGAAATTCGTTCGTTACACAAAACGTGATTCGTTGAAATTCATTGATTTTTTAGAGTGGGGGATAGAATGAGCATTCGCGCGGTTGGTCTAAATCCACCTTTACGTAGATACGCACAATATTATGCTTATCGGTGATTTTTTATTCACCGTTAAAATTTTAGAGGGTTAATTCTGAAATCAGAATGATGAACTTTTATTATTGGATTGACATCCGATTCGAGACAAAAAATACTGAGTCTTCCATACGGGTGCGCCAAAGTATTTATAAAATTGCAACTTAGATTATTGGAACTCCGAAAATTTTTCTTATACAATTTAACTTCATAATGATCGGTATTTAGAATAATCTTTGTTCATAATCATCATCACATAGAATTATTTATGTTCATAATATTGTTTTTCATACATATTTTTAGTACTAACTTTTATGTTTATATAATTTTTCACTATACTTATTTTATGCTATATATTCTAATGTTATAGGTATTTATTTTTATCTGTACTGGTTTTATGCATGAATTATTTTTGTTTAATTAAATATAGATCGTACTATTACTGTAAACTAGCTACCTGCACAAATCAGGTTGTGGCAGAGTAGGTACTGTACGAGTACTAAACGGGTTCCCTCTAAACTTTTTTTGTCCGAAACACTTAGGACATAACAGACTTGGTATAATCTATTTTGGCATCAACTTCATAAGACAGAAACATCACTTGGCTTAAATAACAATATTTCGAATATTATTTTGTCCGAAACTATCTTGGCATATCATTAATTACGCCGAGTGTTATAAGACAGAAATTAGATTTGCATTTTTTTTGGGCATGTAGTCACATGTTCGAAACTTGCCTTTTTCGTCAGGCAGAATTTGCTGTGAGGGCGAAAATTTCTGCAGTGAGCGAGCGAAGCGAGCGAACAAAATCTTCCGGGGCAGATCCGACTCGGATAGGTTAGGTTAGAAGACTAAGGCGGGAGCTTTGCTCCCGCCTTAGTCTTCGAGGTTATTTTTTTTTTAGCAACCTAGAAAGTACTCATCTCAGTAACACAGTAAGTAACGTATAGAATATTACTACTACCTCGATTATATGGAGAGGTTGTAATTATTCCTTCTCTGTTATGCTAAAACAAACTATGCCGATACTTTTTATGCACATCCAGATTATGTCTCATCATAAATAGGAGCATCGAAATTATGCTCGAATAATATTCGAACAACTCGAAATCTGCCACAAAGAAATATGCTAAAGTTGAGTATGCCACAACAGTTTCTGCACAAAGCCCATTATGACTACATAGTTTATGTTATTCAGAAAAGAATTATACCACAACAGAGTGAACCTAATGGGAAAATGTTTATAAATAAACAATTTATTTCAAATAACTTTATGAGTATAGATTAATCTACTTGACGACTTTAGGAGGATAAAATTTCGAAATATAAATCGTTATGAACATTGTAGGTAGAAGTATAATTTTTAGTAAGAAAAAAAGTATGAGAAAAAATTTTCGGAGTAATGATGATTATGAGTAAAAAACGGTATTAGTAAAAATATTCGAAGAAAAAATTGTATAAGTGCCAATATGGACCCCTTCCATACATTTCCGCCTACTACTTATACTAATATCTCAGGTTTTGTATGGAACCGCAGATATTTTTTCTTGAATCGGAGATCGAATTAAGTCTTCTGTATTTTTTCTTTGGTGTTATGACATCTTATAGGTATGTAAATTTAAGTTTCTAGTAATTTTCTGAAACATTATTTTGTTTATTTCTTTGTAAATCAATTTATTATTATTATTCAAAAATTTTACATAAAAATATAAATCATATACCTGGCTATGAGTTCTGATTATTGAAGAAATCCTCTTGATTTCTCCAATACTCGTTCTAAGGGGCGAATCAAGCACCATTTTCAAATTCACTTCAAAAATCAATAACACTTCCAAACAACACAACAATGTACAGTTATTGGTTAACTAGTAATGACTGTAAATGTAAAGGTTCATTTAATTTTATTAACTAGATAAATGACTAATAAGGAAAACACGCTTTAACGTCAATCCTACATTACTTTCAATATAATAGCTAGCAAGTGGCACGTACAGGGTCATTACTCATGATGAGAATTTATTGATACTAGATGGCGCCATTGCCGATCGAAACGGAAGATTTTTACTACGGCATGCATACCGGTTTTGAAAAGGTAAAACCGCTTAGTAACAGAAACACAGTGGAGATCGTGATTTTTGTTTTGATTAAGCTCATTTTTTTATGTAACCTGTAGTGTCCCACTGCGGGGCAAAGGCCTCCCCTATGGATTTCCACTCATCCCGGTCGTGAGCAGTTTGTGGCCAGTCGTTAAGAAATGCGTCCAGTAGGCTTATGATGGTACCGTGTTTAATCGTTTGTCGTTGTTGCCGTCAGGTTCTAACAAGTATGTGATGCGAAAGTGATGCGTAGCACGATAAATAGATAAAACGGGACCATCATAAGCCCTGGTCATACACCTAGGCCTGCCACGGCCACGTCACCCTCACGGCCACTCCGTGGCTAGAATGACCCACCTTTGTGGATGCATGCGGCAGACGTGGCCGGCCCAGTCCCACTTTGGCATGGCGGTTTTGGCTCCCACATCGACGTATCCGGTTTTTGAGCGCAGCGTAGAGTTCCGGACTCGGTCGATAAGCCCTTAACTATGTATAAATGTTTTGCAATCGGCTCATAAAGTACCTACTCAAGCCGATTGTAAAAAATGGTACATAATTAAAGGACTTTCAATTTAACGTCCTAATTTTGTGCTAGGAAGGTAAATTTTGTGTAAGTAACAACTTTTGGTACTGAAAATGGGTGACAAATATTTTTTTCTAATCCCATATATCCTTTAAACTTGCCTCCTTTTACTCGTATCGTCGTGGATCGTGATTTTTGTTTTTTCCTAAACTATGTACACTTTTTTTGTAATAATGATTATAAAGTACTTAAGTTGACTTCCGTTTTGAGAGCGAAATGTGTCACAAGTCACAATCATAACTGTGTGTTGCTAGGGATTTCAAATTTATTCGATTTGCCTATTACTAATAGTTTACATTAATAGATTGAACTTTGGATGTAGGTACCCAAACGGGAAAATGTGGCCACAGATTTATACCGACCACGTAATGTAAACGTTTCAGATTACAGTATAAATTATAAATGCCTTTAGATTATGAATGCTCATGGGCAACCGGGTAGACAATTGCAGTAGTGTATTCACTATGATGAAACTGCTGCCCATCTTCAATAAACAAATCGTGAGAGTCACTTAGTCGACTCTTACTACAAGGGAAGAGTTGGGGTGGCGACAAATGTACCTATTCGTAGTGCCGTCACCACGGCCACATGGCTCAAAGGTTAGCTGGAAGAATTCCCTTAGAGGGATACGTTTGCCTGTGTACCTGTCTAAATTATTGTATGTTTTCTTGTCAATAAAAATGTACAGAAGCATATTGGCAATATAAATAACTTGTCAATTTTTAAGTAACTTATGGGTCATTTAATTGTTAGTTGTTTATAGAGTTACCTATAGAAAAATGTATTACTGTTCACGACATCACGACTCACGTTTCACCCTGCAAGTCAAAGTGCCTAATAAGACAAACGATGTATTAGCTAAATGGCGATCTGATGAATGTTTAAGAATAAACGGCATAAGTGTATTATTTATTATTTTCTGTAAGCAGATACGGAAGTATGCAATTAATTCACCCTTAGCTTATGACTTTAGATTGCGGTTTATAAATAGTATAACATAAATTAAAGAAACACATAAATTCCTATATCAATGGCCATGGCTGAGAAGCAAAAGGTCGTACGTCTTATAGAATTATTTAAAACATGCTACGTTTTCGTTTTGAGATACGGCATTATTCACTCCTAGCGAGACAAATGATGGTCGTATTTTACTTTCAAGTTGCTAGTTTTGTTTGTATTGAAAATATTGGAACTATCGTACATCTGTTGAATGTATGTTTGTTACGTAAACTATAAGAAGATATTATACAAGATGTTGTCAGAGCCACTAATTACCTCGCACACACCTGATACAATTACATAAGTCATACTGAACAGACACTTTTGGTATGGAATCAAACGCCCAAATCTCAAAAAAAAAATACTTTTCCATACAAAATGTCGAGATCACATAACCGATTTGGATGATTAATTTAATTAATGTTTACTTTTCATGAAAGATTGTTGTAATTTGTAATTTGATAGCATGAAAAAATCTTTAGATTACTTTTTACATCGCTTGGAAAAAATGTAATAAAAAGAGACATTGCTAAGTTTAAAGCAACGCCGTAGGACCTAGCTATGGTTCGTTATAAAATAAGCTCATATTTTAACCGCCGCTAGCGGTCAAAGGCGCACGGGTTATCCGTAGGTTGTGGATGGTGTTATGCAGGAAGAGCTATAAAAATTAACCAAGTTTATGATTTAAAAAAATTCGTTCAAGATTTCATCACTGACTGTATTGACTGTACTTTGTTTAGTCGATCCTAAAGTGCTCGTTAAAACGAGTCCGAGCCCAAACTTAATAGGGTTACAGGCAAAGGCAAAATAGGTAAAAGGTAAAATATGATGAACATATAGTAAGTATTAATGGAATGTTTCATGTTTCTACTGCCCGTCTTACGCTTCGTTTTCTATAGGAAATAGGATGTAGAGTCGAAGCTGAGACAAGCCCAAGTTTCATACACCTCATTTTATTTCCACTTTGGCGCGGGAAGTGCTAATGTGAGTAGGTATATAATACACTCGAACGTAAATCAAAAACATTGACGACGGTACAGACTCCTCAAGCTTGTCTTGCGTTTGTGTGAATTTTTATTTATTTCTTTATTTATATAAACAAGTATGTAATTCTTTATTACACAATAGAATAACTTAGCTCTTGCGGGGCCCGCAAGTTAAATTAACTTTACTCGATGTTAGCATACAATCTTCGACGTCTATAGACGTTGTTCAGCCGAACTGCCGAACGTGTTAATCGACAAAAAGCGAACTCAATGCCATGAGGCATTTTTTTTCTCAAATTATTTGTTTTCTTGGATCACTTCTGCATACAGCCGGGTCAAGTGTCCAGGATGTAACTCAAGATTAGCAGTGGATACAGACTCACAATGAAAATACTCATGGCGGTAATCGCATGCGCATACGATAAGTGAGAGTTATAGCGCCATCTGTAGGGTTTTCACCGACTATATAAACCGTTTCAAATACTAAATAAAATAAATAAATATCATGGGACAATTCGTTCTTTTTCGTTCTAGTGTATATAATGTTTTTGTTAATGACGATTGCTCGACAGGTTTCGAACATGTCGAGAAACCATCGACTTAAATACGTGAGTAATCCGGTTCGATAATATTTTTTCCTAACTAGTGCGGAAAAGTAAACGCTTCGCGTGCGTAAATTTCTCTTTTTAAAGCACTTGTTATGAAAAAAGTCGTTCTACACGAGTAAAAACTGTTTCTTTTTAATTCGGGTGATTGTCGCCCTCGTTTCACTCGGGCTCCAACTTTCACCCTCGTCGAAAAAAATATTTTTTTGCACTGGCATCGAAATGCATCGAGATGTTGTTGATTAGGTACATAAAAGATTGAGTACCTACCTACTACATAAAGAGTATAAAACATTTAAAAATATTAGCCTATCTCGAGGTATTAAAAAAAACCGTTTCCGGTCCCGGATTGTGGGACTTGTGGGTACTAAGCGAAGATATGGATACCTACTTAAAATAATAGAAAACAATCATGGCTGAGAAACTAATATTTTAATGCTAAATATAAATAAAACAAACATCAGTATAAAAACAGTCCTTTTCAAAATATGAAATAATAAAAAACTCAATTATGTCCATCGGTCCATTAACTGAAAGCATTCATTAACAGTGGCCACTACATTTAGACCAAATAAGCATTCGCTCATCCTATCCCCCACTCCACGAAATTAGTTCGTTACACAAAATGTGACTCGTCGAAATTCATTGATTTCGTAGAGTGGGGGATAGAATGAGCGAATGCTCGTTTGATCTAAATGCACCTTAATATCATAAAGTCGCCGGTAAAAAATGTTAACAAACTTTAAGGTGGGTTTACACCAAACAAGCGAATGATCATTTTATCCCCCACTCTACGAAATTCGCTTTGTGTAACGAACGAATCTCGTTTACACCTATTGAAAATGTGTTTAATTGTTATTGAAGTACCTACCTAACTCTTACCATTAAATACTATCAAACTTAAAAAAAATGTACTCTGGAATATGGATATTTCTGTGAATGATTTTATTGACATTATTTGCAAATACTTACGGCGACGCGACGGAGGCGTCATACGTGACTGAAAATCTATTCAAACTTTACCGTAGGTACAGTCGAGGAAATTGAATGTTTAGTACTTTGCGGTTCAAGTTAATTTGGTTTATGTATATACTAAGACGTCCTGTAAAGTGAGCCAGAAACTGCTAAACATTAAATTTCCTTGACCGTACCTCCTTCTTATGACTAAAGCATTCTCTGACTCCTCTATGACAATACTTGCGAAAACAATACACCAAAATTCCCTAATCCATTCGAACGACGAGCGAATTGACGAACGAAAGCTTAATTTTACACTGCCATCTAGTATCGAGTAGAATTAGTAACTTTATCTCCGCTAAAGGAATGTAGATGGCGGTAGTAGTGCCATTTCATAAGTGCCGAAAAGTCTACGCCGATGTTAGAAGGTGATTGTCGGATTAATTACTTATAAATTGGTTTCTAATTAAATTCTAATAATTATTATAAATATTACTATTTGAGATGAAAACCGAATGATACCATGATTGATTAAAATAAGTATATAATTATAACGTTTATTTTGTAATCCTGTCAATGCTGCTACCAGTTCCGTAATTTAAACATGTAACATTTTATTCCTTCGTGTTCGTTATTTATTATGCAATTATTACAATAATATTGTAACATGAACTAATATAAATTACCTGAAAGAGTGGTGGTAGAGTGCCCGAAGGCTGTTGGTTGGTTGGTTATTAAGTCTGTGCTCAAAATGTTGGCCAGTCCTCTGGTCACACGACGCCTTTATCATTTCTTCATCTCTTTTTTCCCTAACGCGATTTTCCTACATCAGAATAGTTAGGATGTAACGAATAGAGTGGTGATCCGTAAGTGCCCACACAGTATCTTAGAATTATATTTAGGAAAAAAAGAGATAGCGCGAAAGGTGCGAAGGTTAAATGGGTTTCTTTCTTTCCCCGTGGTAAGCACTCTACTTTTCATTCCAACTTTGAGGAAATTAAAAAAGGAGCACAGTTCAGAAAATATGTTTTCTTATCTACTGTAGGTTGACTAAACTTTTTCATACAATAGAAAGAGACGGGTATAGGTGTCATTCAGTAGTGATGTGCAGCCTATATGGATTTTGCTAGGTTCTTGCTACTGGTTCACTATACACGGTGTTACGCAAGCATTGCGAAAGATTTTAACTATGCATTCTAGACATCAAAATAAATAAAAAATATTATGAGACCTAATGTCAACTCCACCAAAAAAATATATATTTTTTCTTTTTTTTTAGGCCGATTTGAATACTATTTAACATTTCCAGTACTTTTTATCATAACGACAATTTGTTTAAATTATTTATTTCGTCAAGTCTATTCGTATTTTTTTATTGTCAGGCAAAAGGTGTGGTAATATTAGAACACATTGTGGTAGCATTGTAATCCAAAAGAAGTTAAATGACGAGTTACGTCGAAAAACTTACTTCGAAAAAAGGTTGATTATCTCTGAAACCAAGCCGAATCCAGGAAATTTTACTCTCTAAATATGGTCAGGAATCCAGCATTAAAATCTTTCGGAATGCTGACGTAACACCGTGTATAGAGAATTTTTGTTTTTTACTTACTTAAAAATATTTTCCACCCTAGGGGAGGAAAAGCAATTTTCCATCCGCTTACCTACCCATGAAAACTCAACTTTCTGAAAAGGAGGGATGAAAAAATAACTATATTTTCTACGCAAGGTTAGCCTTACTTCAGCGACCGGTCGGCCCCATTTTTTGCGCAGACTTAAAATGAGGTCTACATAAATTATATATACCACTGCTCATACTTAAACTAAAAAAACATACTTAGATCCACATCGTAAGGTTATTTCCGTGGTCGGAAATAAATCGAATACTTCGGGTGACCCGTGAATGACGTCACCTTTTATTCTTAACCTTAAGTATATGACGTCACATTTCGATAATTATGAATGCATCAAGTTTAATAAAGAACTGACATTCAATTTAAACTATCGTGAGACATAATACCTATTTATGAATATAATTAAACACGTTTTGGAGAACCAAAACATGTCGAGCGTAATGAGTAAATACACGCGAGTTTAGCCATTTAATTAGTTAATTACCAATACCTGATAGCCTCCGTAGCCTAGTCGGTAGTGACCCTGCCTACGAAGCTGCAGGTTCCGGGTTCGAATCCCGGCGAGGGCATTATTTGTGTATTTATTTATCACAAACATTTGTTCCTTGGTCATGGCTGTTTATGTATTTAAGTATCTATATGTATCTATCTACAGGGTGGAAAGGGACGACGTTCCTTCCCGCTACCGACCGAGTCTACCAACCATTACGATGAACTTTCAGTATGGAACCAACATCGAAATATTAAAAAAAAAATTAACCCCTCATACAAAGTGAGCTAGAGTTCAATAGTATGGAAAAGTCAATTTTCCATGTACGCTTTCGATGCTGGTCCCATACTGAAAGTTCATCGTAATGGTTGGTAGACTCGGTCGGTAGCGGGAAGGAACGTCGTCCCTTTCCACTCTGTATTATATATGTACAGGGTGGTCCATACCTTGACGTCAAAAAAATTTTTTTAGGTTCCTTACGTCATGGGCTATCAGAATATACCCCATGTATGTTAGCCGATTTTTTGTAGTTTTCGAGTTATGAATTTATTTGACCGACTACTCCGAAAAATCCTCATTATTAAGTATCACTTTTTTTTTGCTTTTACGAAGGTTTAAGGTCAAAAATCCTTGGTATTATGTTTTATTTTTTTTATTTACGTACATTAATGCTATTTTGATGCGTTTTTAGCGTAAAATTTTGATTTTGGTATTTTTTATCCTACTTGTATCAAAGTAAGGACGCAATTTTTTTTTGTCAGTAAATGCTTTATTTGTAGTAATACTTTTACAAAAAGAAACTAGTGAAAAAACCCAACAGTTTTTTTTTTATTAATAAATTTCTTCATCCCAGAATTTCTCAATAAATTTTTTTCAAAAATTCATAACTCGAAAACTACAAAAAATCGGCTAACATACATGGGGTATATTCTGATAGCTCATGACGTGAGGAATCTAAAAAAAATTTTTGACGTCAAGGTTTGGACCACCCTGTATATCGTCGCCTAGTATCCACATCACAAGCCTTAATTGAGCTTACCGTGGGACTAGGTTGATTTGTGTAAGATGTCCCAATATATTTATTTATTTAATACCAATAATGGTTTTCCGTGAAACCGTTATCGAAACCCGGTCTTACTTCAGAAATCATAATAATATGAAGTATTATTTTTTATTTTGTCCATAGGTACAACCATTATGTTTATTTTATGACGATTCGTCATTTGTAATTTTCCTTCTATTGTATGTTGGATATCTCTGCACTATTGTTATTCAAATACAGCTTCAATATAAATGAGGATTCAATCAAAATATTCAAAATCATAACACGTGGCAATTGGAAAATTAGCCCGTAGCTGCCAGATCTGGCATTTTCAACTTGATGATGGTATACAATACATGTAGTACTTATAGATAGCGGCCACGTGGTGACGACAGTGTAGGTACATTTGTCACCTCTCCAAGTCTTCCCGTGGGTGTCCTAAGTGTCGACTTCATCACCACCATTTCCAAAACTCCCAAGGGGTTTCACTTTTCAATAACTACTGGCTACTCATGTAGTAAAATGCAATGTAAGGTAAGTTTGTTGAGGTAGGGCATAGCGAATGACATCCCGCTTTGTGTGGTAGGGCACAGCACAGCGGATGCCATCTCGCTCTTATCTAGAGCAGAGCCCAACTGGGGAAGTACCTCCGCCTTACAGAAAACCGCAGCTAAATAACACTATCCCCTACACATAGTGTTGTGTTCCTGCTGGTGAGTAAGGTAGCCAGGCTCAACGAGGGTGCGGAGTGCTGCCGACGGGGGGACCTACGGAACTGACAATACTGGCTTCGGCCTGTGTTGGCGCGGCATGCAGGTGCGGCTATCAGGGAGACCCGGTGAAACGGCTGACCGCTGGCCGCCCGTAGGTCAGTAGGGTTCCCGAACCCAGGAACCACGTAATCTCCGCCCTGGGAGGCTGAACCGCCAACCTGCGCAAAATCCCTGGAGTAGTGGCCGTGCCGGAGGAGGAGACCGGAGTGGACCCGGCCGCTGCCACAGGGGGGGACCGGGGGCCCTTCCGTACGCCGTGCCTGCAGACCGCACTACCTGCGCTGTCCCCTGCCAGATTTGTTCCGTTTGTTTGTCCCTTGAGTCGTCGGCACTCCGAACCCTTCTTAGGATTAAGTACACCCACTATAATGGCGCGAAAACAGAAAAAGTTTGGACTATCAGCGGCATCTCCATCCACACAAGTGGACTACTGCAACATCAGGGGTATCCACTCTAACCTAAACGCAGTCCACTGCCACCTGGAAACTGCGCAGCCGACCATACTTTTCCTCACGGAGACGCAAATATACTGCCCGGCGGATATATCGTACCTATTGTACCCCGGCTATACACTCGAATATAAGTTCGTGAGACACGCCGGTGTATGTATGTACGCCCGGCAGGATGTATGCTGTCGTCGTCTTCTTGCCTTTGAAGACAGGGACCTGTCAGTTTTGTGGGTGCGTGTGGACTACGGCGGCCACACCAGAGTCTACGCGTGCCTTTACAGGTCTCACAGTGGCAACACAGAGACAACCCGACTCTTCGAGCACATACAGTCGACATCCGACAGAGTGCTTGAGCAGTACCCATCCGCGGAGCTGGTGATTTTGGGGGACTTTAATGCCCACCACGTTGAGTGGCTGGGCTCCCGGTCCACCGACTTTGCGGGAAGGTCTGCTCACGAATTTTCTCTGGCCTATGGGCTCTCACAACTGGTACGTTCTCCCACGAGAATACCAGATATCGAGGACCATACGAGCTCCTTGCTTGACCTTCTGTTGACCACGCATCCGGACGGATACACCATCGCAGTAAATGCACCTCTCGGCTCGTCCGATCACTGCCTTATCCGGACAAATTCGCCTTGCGCGCAGCGAGAACCACCGCGACCTACTACTACTCGTCGCGTTTGGCAGTACGGGTCAGCAGATTGGGACGGATTGCGTGAATTCTACGCTTCGTACCCTTGGAGGCAGCTCTGTTTCGCATCGGATGATCCTGACTCCTGTGCGACTAATGTCGCCGAGACGATACAGCTGGGAATGGACTGTTTCATTCCCAACTCACTAATCGCTACAGGAGCAAAGAAGCGACCTTGGTTTAACCGGCCCTGTAAAGAAGCTGCGGTTCAAAAGCAGGCTGCTTACAGGGCTTGGACCAAGGCCGTAACTGATAAGGATCCGAACGTCTCTGATGCGAAACGCAGACTGAATGCTGCCTCGAGGTCCTGCAAAAGAGCTGTTGCCAGAGCAAAATTTGATTTTGTCGGCAGATTTGGCGAGAAGCTTGCAGGCCACCCTTCCGGGAGTAGGGCCTTCTGGTCACTTGCCAAAGCTGCCGAGGGAAACTTTTGTCGGTCGTCCCTGCCACCACTGCGAAATGCTGACGGTAATCTGGTCCATAGTGCAAAAGAGAAAGCCGATCTTCTAGGTGCTCTTTTTGCCTCGAACTCGACTGTGAGTGATGACGGCAGCATTATACCGCCTACCATCCCGCGGTGCGCACACTCCATGCCAGAAATTCGCATCTCCCAGAAAGATGTTCGGCGGGAGTTGCTGTCGTTAAACGTTCACAAGTCGAGCGGGCCAGACGGCATACCTGCAGTGGTGCTTAAACGTGGTGCTCCTGAGTTGTGTCCTGTGTTAACGCGTCTCTTCGCTCTTTCCAGTATCAAACGGGAAGTTCCATCTTCGTGGAAGACGGCCCTTGTGCACCCTGTTCCAAAAAAGGGTGACAGATCGGATCCATCGAATTATAGGCCTATCGCTATCACCTCCCTTCTCTCTAAGGTCATGGAGCGTATAGTTAACGCAAAGCTCCTTGGTTACCTAGAAGAACACGATCTTATAAGCGACCGCCAGTATGGCTTTCGCCACGGTCGCTCTACCGGTGATCTTCTAGTGTACCTCACTCACCGCTGGGCATCAGCCATTGAGAGTCAAGGCGAGGCTTTGGCAGTCAGCCTAGATATAGCGAAGGCGTTCGATCGGGTCTGGCATAGGGGCCTTTTGTCGAAGTTGCCATCTTATGGACTGCCCGAGGGATTATGCAGATGGATTGCTAGCTTTTTGTCCGGCAGACGCATTCGTGCCGTAGTAGACGGTAGCTGCTCTGATAGCATGGACATAAACGCTGGCGTCCCGCAAGGCTCTGTGCTATCCCCAACGCTGTTCCTTCTGCATATCAATGACATGTTGTCTATCGGCGACCTCCATTGCTATGCGGATGACAGTACTGGGGATACTTTTTACACAGGCCGTGCTAATATCCCTCGCTCTGTGGTACTGGAAAGTCGCGGAAAACTTGTGTCTGACATCGAGAACACTTTATCTAGAGTCTCGTTATGGGGTCGGGATAACCTGGTCAGGTTCAACCCCACAAAAACACAAGTTTGCGCGTTTACCGCTAAAAAAACCCCATTTACTGTGGCTCCAAAGTTCCAAGACACAGCTCTTACCATGTCAGGGAGTATTGGGATCCTCGGAGTCGACATTTCCAACGACGTCCAATTCCGATGTCACCTAGAGGGAAAAGCTACGCTGGCATCCAAAAAGCTCGGGGTGCTCAATAAAGCGAGGGGATACTTTACTCCGGGGCAAAGACTTCTGTTATATAAGTCGCAAGTCAGACCCCATATGGAGTATTGCTGTCACCTCTGGGCAGGAGCACCTGTATACCAGCTTGCACCCTTTGACTCGGTTCAGAGACGAGCTGTCCGAATAGTCGACGATCCCAGACTCACAGGCGGTATTGAACCCTTAAGTCTAAGGAGAGACTTCGCCTCCTTATGTGTGTTCTATCGTCTGTACAATGGGTTGTGCTCTGAAGAACTGTTCGACATGATGCCAACATCCACTTTTCATCATCGCACCGCTCGCCACCGACTGGGCGCTCATCCTCACACCTTGCAACCTAAATGGTCGCGCACCGTGCGGTTTCAGAGGAACTTCCTCCCGCGGACGGTCCGTCTGTGGAATGAGCTCCCTGCCGAGGTTTTCCCGTTGGACTACAGTATGGGGTTCTTCAAAAGAGGAGTGTACAAGTACTTATTGGGTCGGCAACGCGCATGTGACACCCCTGGGGTTGCAAGCGCCCATAGGCTACGGTGACTGCTTTCCATCAGGCGGGCCGTATGCTTGTTTGCCACCGACGTGGTATAAAAAAAAAAAAAAAAAAAAAAAAATGTAATAAAATTGATTAAGTCGCGACTTGCACGTGTATAATGTTTACATTATGGCTGCACATGAAACCGATAATTTTATTGTAAAATCGTACTTTGAGAACAATACAATGAAAGTTGATAAACTTCGCGACGTAGAATAATCATGTGGGCATAAAAGTTATAATTCATTGACTGACTGAACTCGAACGAACTACCTACCTATATCCCTACGGGTTATCACTGTGTGCAGAGTAATTTACTAATTATTATTGTTAAAGGTGTACTATGTGAACGTATGGCAAGCGATCGAGCGGTGAAAAGAGCATTCCAGTATGCTTAGGCAAGTTGCCAATCGCTAACGCTTAATCGTCAATCGTAAACGAAAAGCAGCTTTGTCGCACTAATATGAAAGAGTGACAGAGAGGGAAAACTACGATACGCTTCCAAGCGCTAGCGATTGGCAACTTGGCTAAGCATCCAGGGAAAACCGACGACGCGCCGACCGGTCAGGCGGCCGGCCGAGATACCGATGGGCGGATGTCGTGGCTGCGGATCTGCGGGAGCTCCAGGTCGAAGACTGGCGAGATATTGCCGAAAACCGTCAGTGGCGAACAGTCGTCTTGGAGGCCAAGTTCAGAAATAGGTTTTTTTTTCGCTGTTTCTGGAATGTCCTCAAAATAAATGTTGCTCAGCCTAAGCGTCCCTACTACCCTGTTCACTTTTACTCCACGACCCAGATGTCACACTGAAAATGAAATATTTAATATATTTTTGACTCACCGAATCTGTATCAGTTGTAGACTTAGTAGTACTTAAAATAAAGACTTCTGCGCTTCTCATACTCATTTTTGTAACAAAATCAATATTTTGAAATTAAGCAAATAGTTTTTCAAAGAAACACTTAAGCACAAAGCTGATAATCCACATAATTATCTAAATTAATGTGATCACCAAACAACGTTCGTTTAACAGGTATTCGTGTGTTTTTTTTATTTTATTTTATGGTAACTATAAATATTAATAATTCAAAGGCAAACGATGTATATTGACGCCCTTCAAATACTATAAGTCGGTAAATTAATCTCTATTTATAGTTGATATAAACAATACTTCTTTATTATCTTTCGTATAAATGTTATCATTTAATTTATAAGTGAGATTTGCTCGAAGAGCCTGGTAAATAATAAAGACTTTCAATACTCTAAACAACGTACAACGTCGCCATTTTAGTTTTAAACTAAAACGTGTTTGTCTCTTTCTAACGTAAAATACCAAAGTGGAATACAGATAAGAAAAAATAGATATTTATAATATAAGTGTGGAAAGCTTATATTTCAACATGTGTATGATACAACATTTTACAATGCATTATGCGAAGAAAACCAGACATCTCGGCAGTACCAACCAGGCCGTACTAAGAAAAAAGAAGAGTACTATGAAATTATATTTCCGCACTTTACTCTTAAAAAGAGAACTTCCTGAGCATAGGCATTGTAAAACGTATTTTTTAGTACAGGTGGTGTACTTTTTAGGCTCTAGTGCGAGAAAAGGGTCATTTTTACGTCAGGTCTAAAACTTCGCAGGGCCACCTGTACTAAACAACGTCGTACGAGACACGTGCAAAAATGAAATTCGTAACTCGTGTCGATTTAAAACACTTCCTATCGGTCGTGTTTTAAAACATCGCCACTCGTTTCGAATGTCGTGTTTTTGGCACTTCTGTCGTAATGTACTATTCATTTTAATTATTATTTGAGATGTGGGTCGTTTATACAGGGTGTTTTTTTTTCGACCGTTCAAATTCTACGTAGTGAATGTGTAGGTCATACTGACCAACTTTTACTATGGGGACAAAGTCGAAATCGCGAAAAAAAAATCAGCTGTTTCATACATTTCGACCGGCGTAATGCCGCCAATTTGTATGAAACAGCTGATTTTTTTTTCGCGATTTCGACGTTGTCCCCATAGTAAAAGTTGGTGAGTATGACCTACACATTCACTATGTAGAATTTGAACGGTCGAAAAAAAAACACCCTGTATAAACGAAAGAGTTTATATATAGTGGAAACAATTTAAGGCTCACTTTAATCGACAAAAGCCTTCCACTTTATTATTAGTCGCCAAAATTTCGGCTGTCAAATTATGAGTCGAATTTAAAAATTGTAATATATCCCTAGCATTGTACCAGTCCATCTAATTCACTCGTCTTTGGTTTTATCTGTCTTTGATCATATTTATCTATGTCTCATCGACACGTGTTTATTCTGCAGCGCAAAAAGACAGACACCTGTTCTTATCTACAAGGGGAGGGTTAGTGATAAAGATAATTAACACTTTACCTTATGATAATTGCAGTCTTTATATATAAGTCTAGACATTCGTATCAATTAGTAAACATGGTGGCCATTTTGGGGATGTCTTTGTCATTCTATTGCCGCCTTCGTTGGAGTGAGAGTGACAGAGCAAAATTCTCGAAATTTATTAATTTCGATGTTCGCGGTAGTAAGTCGGTAATCATCATCTTATCAGCCGAAAGACGTTCACTGCTGAATATAGGCCTCCCTCAAAGATTGCCACAACGACCGGTCCAGTGCCACCCGCATCCAGCGGACCCCTGCGACCTTCACCAGGTCATCAGTCCACCTTGTGCGCCTACCCTCGCTGCGCCTTCCGTGGCCGCCACTCGAGAACCCTCCCGCCCCGACGGCCATCGGTTCTACGCGTAATCCAGCCAATAATCATTGACATTTAATGACAGTAATGACAGTGTCAATGAAACCTGATGCGCAGGAGTCTGACATTGAGCGCGGGTTGATTACAACCGCGTGTGGGGAGCGGTGTAGATTCAGTATGATTTACTCGTACTATTCAAGTACACTCGCCTTCATCGCAAGGAAACCCGCATAGGTACAGTCAGCTGCAGAGAAAAGTAGACCCCCTTGCATACAAATTTGTGTGCAAGGGGAAATTCCACGGTGTATGCGAAGTTCCCAACGAGTAGGTATTGGACAAGCGTTGGGATATTAATTTTTTGTCAGCCACCGTAGCCTATATGTAGTTGTTAGTGACCCTACGAAGCTGGAGATTCCGGGTTCAAATACCGGGGGTATTATTTGTGTATTTATTTATCACAATGTCGTGGCTGTCTGTCAATATAAGAATTTATATGTACCTATATATCTATTATATATATCGTCGCTTGGTACCCACATCACAAGCCTTAATTGAGCTTACTGTGGGACTAAGTAGATTTGTGTAAGATGTCCCAAGATATTTTCTTATTTTTATAAGTTCACTAAAATCACATTAAGGAGGTAAATGCTCCCCACGATGGGCAAGGGTTGGCGATTGCAGTATTGTGTCCACTATGATAATGCTGTCGCCCATCATCAATCTACTATCAACGAATATTCAATGACCTTTCGGCATGTTTCACTAAATATATTTGTCAGATAAAATTATCTCTATTTTTAGGCATATAAAAGAAAATGACAGCTAACATATCTCTGCCTCTCTCTCTCTCTCCTTGGCAATTATTATTCCCATCTGTTGGTGGGGTCTGCCTTCCTCGTCTTCTCTTTCCACTTTGCCCTGTCGGACGTGTCGTCTTCAGAAACTTTGCAGCACTTTAGGTCTTCCTTGATTGAGTCCAACCATGTCTTTTTGGGTTTCCCTCTTCTTATGGGTTGTGGGAGTTTGAAGGCCATGGTGGACTGTAAAATGTGATCAGGAGGCCTTCTCTTCACACGTCCATACTTACTATCTTAGCCTACTCTCCTGAAGCTTGTCGGTAACGTCACGTAGGTACTCCGAGGCTTCCACGCACGTACTCGTTGCGGTCGAGTCTCGCCACACCGCACATCCATCGAAGCATCTTCATCTCAGCTACTTGGATGGTATGAACAAGACGCTGCGTCATCGCCCACGTTTCGCTTCCATACATGAGCACTGGCCTTATAATGCTCTTGTACACGAGACCTTTAAGTTTGACGGGCATCCTTCGGTCACAGGTTACGCCAGTCTCTTCTCGCCACTAAAGCCAGGCAGCTTAAATCCTATGCTGAATATTCGTTTCCATGGTTCCGGACGAATGCAGCACAGAACCCAAGTATTTATACTGGTCGCACTGAATTACTTCTTGACCGTCGATAACGAGAGGGGCTTCCGTGTTCAAATGTAAAAATTGTTTTTGAAGTATTTTCTGTTTTTTTTTTGTTCTGTGACTGACACATTGGAGCGAGCGTGATGTCCTGCTTAACGTATAGAGTAAATCCTAACGTTACAGACACTTGCAAAGTATGGCTACACGTAACATGTAGGGATCTATTGTAATGTGGAAGGTCAATGATGTGTTACGTAGCTGATTAGTGGATTCATTCTAGATTTTTTTGCGGCAAAATTTATAATTTTAATTTATTGCTGCAGTGGGATACCTTCATACTAGTAAGTTAAAATACACGACTCTCCCTCCCCCCCCGCCATCCGCGTCACCCCCCTCCCCCCTTGATAAGTGTCCCATTTTACAGATTTTCTCGATTTTCAGGAAAACCATACAAGCTAGGATAAAATGGTCAAAGACGGAATTATTTGTCATTAAATTACCTACAAATAAGTACGTACATTTATTTCGATAGCATTTATAGTTTCCAAGCTATGGTGCATCAAAGATTGCTAAAAATGTACGCTTAGCGGAAATAAAACATTTGGTACACAAAGAACAACAATATTTTTATTATTAAGTACAAGAAATGCGTACAAAATAAACAATTTTGATTTATTTTTTATATAGATAAGTACTTAATATCTAACAAAAATCAATATCATCATCATAAAGGTATTCAAACGACTTGTTGAAGCAACTAAGGCCCTGGCAATGGTTGCACATGGTGGAACAACGCAATCCAGCTTTGACACATCCACATCTTTTTTGGCAGCCTTTTCTGCAGCTGCACGATACTACTTTCAGTATCGACGGTGGAGCTGGTGATTTTGTGGTGTATATTGCTGATAAAAAGTTATTATTACTTTTCCAGCCCCAGTTTTCTGGGTTTAATGCGTTTCCCCGCCATAATTGTACTTGATGAAAAGTACGCAATGAATGCTGAAAAGCTGCTCCTGATGAAGGTGGTAACTTTGATAAAATCACCGTATTGTTCGACAGACCAACATATTTGTTAAAATGGACGTATCGTAACTCATTTAAACTTTTCTCAGTTTGCTTAGCCCCATACAAGGCGAGAATATATCTTTCTCCCGCATCTTTTACCTTCTCATGTGAGGCATCCGGATCATTGAAAACGTTTATCGTATCTTGCAAGTCGATCTTTTTACTAAGCAGTATTTTTACGTTTTCAATGATCCGGATGCCTCACATGAGAAGGTAAAAGATGCGGGAGAAAGATATATTCTCGCCTTGTATGGGGCTAAGCAAACTGAGAAAAGTTTAAATGAGTTACGATACGTCCATTTTAACAAATATGTTGGTCTGTCGAACAATACGGTGATTTTATCAAAGTTACCACCTTCATCAGGAGCAGCTTTTCAGCATTCATTGCGTACTTTTCATCAAGTACAATTATGGCGGGGGAAACGCATTGAACCCAGAAAACTGGGGCTGGAAAAGTAATAATAACTTTTTATCAGCAATATACACCACAAAATCACCAGCTCCACCGTCGATACTGAAAGTAGTATCGTCCAGCTGCAGAAAAGGCTGCCAAAAAAGATGTGGATGTGTCAAAGCTGGATTGCGTTGTTCCACCATGTGCAACCATTGCCAGGGCCTTAGTTGCTTCAACAAGTCGTTTAAATACCTTTATGATGATGATATTGATTTTTGTTAGATATTAAGTACTTATCTATATTAAAAATAAATAAAAATTGATTATTTTGTACGCATTTCTTGTACTTAATAATAAAAATATTGTTGTTCTTTGTGTACCAAATGTTTTATTTCCGCTAAGCGTACATTTTTAGCAATCTTTGATGCACCATAGCTTGGAAACTATAAATGCTATCGAAATAAATGTACATACTTATTTGTAGGTAATTTAATGACAAATAATTCCGTCTTTGACCATTTTATCCTAGCGTGTATGGTTTTCCTGAAAATCGAGAAAACCTGTAAAATGGGACACTTATCAAGGGGGGGAGGGGGGTGACGCGGATGGCGGGGGGGGAGGGAGAGTCGTGTATTTTAATGTACTTGTATATAGGTATCCCATAGTAGCAATAAATTAAAATTATAAATTTTGCCGTCTTGCCCATACATTGAAATCTAGAATGAATCCACTATGATTATGTTTGACCAAGGCTGCCCACGCGCAGCGATGCGTGACCCACGATATAACAGAACTGCACCATGCATGATGGAGCTGGATGCTGAATCTATTCTCTGACCAAACCTTTCAGTGGAAAAAGGCGGAAAATTCAATAAATGTTGGCGCGAGTAGCAATGGGCTTAAAGATTTACACCAAACGAGCGAATGTAGTCTATCTCCCACTCTACGAAATCAACGAATTTCGACGAATTACGTTTTGTGTAACGAGCGAATTGCGTAGAGTGGGGGATAGAATGAGCATTCGCTGTTTCGCTCGTTTGGTCTAAATCCACCTTCAGAGAAGTGTCTAAAGGTGCATTCAGACCAAACGAACATTCGCTATTCTATCCCCCACTCTACGAAATTCGATCGTTACACAAAACGTGATTCGTTGATTTCGTAGAATGGGGGATACAACAACGAATGCTCTTTTGGTCTGAATGCACCTTAGAGCGGGGGATAGAACAGCGAATGCTCTTTTGGTCTGAATGCACCCTAATATTGAGAATGTTCTTACAGAAAGTTCTAGGTATTGCTCTTTGCGCATTTGTCGCCAAGCTTTAAAGCCTAGCCACTCGATACATGTGTGTGGCATTTGGGTCATCATCATCATAGTTGTAAAACACACTAGTGAATCAACAGTTAAGACTAACGAAGAGTAAACACGCGTACGCAGCGGGCAACCCCATTAATTTCACTTCGAAATATGTGACGTTATCTGGTAAAGGGACGTTATTGTCGATGGCGCTTATGGCGTTATCTTCATAACTTCGCATGCAAAAACAACGCCGCGAGACGTAAGCGCCACCGAATAAAATGTCTTTACCCAGATAACGTTATATATAATGTAAATGCGTACACTTACCCAGTACTCACTGCGTACCTTTACCCGACACGACTTACCCGAAATTTTGGTTTGTACATTTTTAGGGTTCCGTACCCAAAATGGCAAAAACGGAACTAAATTATAGATTCGTCATGTCCGTCTGTCCGTCTGTCACAGCCGATTTACTCGGAAACTATAAATGCTACAGTAATGATAATGAAATTTGGTTAGGAACTTAGGATATGTGTTGTATGAACCGCTACAGGATTATGATACTATATTGTAAAAAAAACCATTGGGGCGCGAGCCCTCCATACATGTAACTGAGGGATAGAAAAAAAAAATGTTGTGTAAGCGTGTATTAATAGAAAGATAAAATCGCGCCTTCATATTACTATAGATAAATCTATCTCTAATCTATAGTAATATGAAGGTTTATAAATTTCATTTTTATTTAAGCAAATCGTTTTCAAGATATCAGCTCTCAAAGTCTGAAAAATGTGTCCCCCCCCTCCTCTATTTTTTAAACTACGTGATATAAAATTCTAAAAAAATATATGTTACGCACATTAATAAACTCTGTCAACGATTTTTGGTTTGATTAAATTATTTCTAATAGTTTTTGAGGTAGGTTGATTTAACTGTATTTTTAAATGATAAATTGATAATGGTACGGAACCCTTCGCGCGCGAGTCCGACTCGCACTTGGCCGGCTTTTTTATTAACTAATTTTCTCGAAATGTGTGTTACATAATTTATTTACCTTGTGTAAACCATCGAGCGTGATGAAGAGAAGTCATAAAACAAATGCCTGTTTGAGTGATTATGTAAAAAAAGTTTCACATTATAATTACTTGGCGTAAATAAGTACTAAATATTCAAATTAAGATACTTGGTAATGCTTTTTAAGACAATCTCTTTCACGGTCTAGATTTTTTTATTGCTGAATCCTAGTTATGAAAATAGGCAGATTAAGATCTCTACAACAGAGTGGGTCGTTTTTTAGCATTTTTGGATATCATAAACGCGATAGTTTGGATATCATAAAGCAAAAGTTTCGTAATTTTTAGTAGATTCTAAAAAAGTACTATAAAAAATATTGCAATATACTTTTAGCCCTCTACCGGCCGTTGAAGTAAATTAAGAGTTTGATTGGAAAGTGAAGACACATGACACATGTCACACATGTGACATAACGGCGTACCTTGTTGACATACATTACATACGCCTGGGCCCAATACCACAAAACTTATCTAGCGTACAATTCCACAAAATTGACAGCTTTTTTTTTTTCAAAACTTAAATTTTTGTACATATTGTACATAGATTAAATGTAACTAATCTACTTAACCTAACTTAACAACTTCTAGTATTGGAATTTACACATTTTCGTAGAATTGACAACATTTCATATTTTTAGTGCTAGTTTTTATTGTCTGTTTTGAAAGAACTCAATATTAAAAGATACACGTGTTTTTTATTTTTCAATTAAATTGCAAATTTAGTGAGAAAATCCCCTTGTATTAGCACTTCGAGCAGAAAGAGCGTAAGTTACAACCGTCAAGAAACAGCTAAATGACGTCACAAGTGATGTTTCAAACACATAAGAAAACGACGAAAATCGGTGACAAGTGTCAAGTGTCACTGCCAAACACAAGATACATTCCAACCGCAAGATTTTTTGGTTATAGTGGCAGCTCTGAATCAGCTATGTGACGTCACTTCCCCTTTAAACTATTACGAGTATTACGATTTTTTACAAAAATATTCCGAAAAAAAAAACTAAAAATATATTTTTGTGATCTACTTTCTCGAAATGGTTTTCGATTTAGGTACATTGAAAATTTTGAAACGTCAATTTTACGCTTGTAAAGATTAGTGGGATAGGCTACTGTAATTACTGCACAGAAGGTGTACCAAAAACTCCGAAATTCGTAAATTTTAAGATCTTTGTCACACTAATCACGCTTTTGTAGGAGTGAAAGAGACAAATGCTCAAAATTGACGAATTTCGAAGTTCGCGGTAGCAGGTACTTAATATTATAGAACTCACCGATCCAGCCATAGAAGTTTCAATAGCAAACACCTCTGTACTATCCGTAGGCGTTATCTTAAACGTAGGAGACACACAATTTAACGAACGCATCATTTTGAAAACACAAATCCAAATTTCGAATAACAAACAACCGCCAGAGCGCACCAAGCCTTCCACGACAATTCGAATTCCGAAAAACAAAACACGATCGCTCAGTCCTTGCACCGGTCCGCGCAACACAATTCGAATTTCGAAAAACAACTCCACGAACGAAACGGATTTCACAAAAGCAAAAGACGATCGACATCGACAGTGCGCGCGAGTCGACGAACAGCTGTTTTCGACGGGAAAACAGTTGAAGATCGCGCGTATGTATTATGTTATGTCTGCCATACACACAGCGGTCATGTGTGAGTACTGTCAAGCGACTAACTGGTTGTATCGGCGCGTACGCAATTTGAATGGCTTGTTTCGCTGGATGTGGCATTGAGATGGAGATAAGCGAGATATAGAGATTGCATTTTCTTCATATTATATTGGAGCGGCCTGGGTGCTCTTTAATATCTGAGTGCGTCAAGTTCATCATCATCATCATCAGCCTATGATAGTCCACTGCTGAACGCAGGCCTCTCCAATTAACTATGCGTATAAATGCATTAGGAGGTAAATGCCCATAATCGCCATGCTAGGTAAGCGCATTGGCGACCGCAGTAATATGTCCACTATGATGACGCTGCTGCCCATCATCAATCGTTATCAAAAAATGGTCAGTGACACTTCAATCCCTTAATCGACTCTTACGACACCCGCAGGAGGAGTTGGGGTGGTGACAAATGTATTCTTACTGCCGTCACGTACCACACGGCTAAACAGCCAAGTTGCCAATCGCTAAAGGTGGATTCACACCAAATTAGCGAATGCTCAGCTTATTCTATCCCCCACTCTACGAATCAACGAATTTCGAAGAATTACGTTTTGTCTAACGAACGAATTTGTAGAGTGGGGATAGAATGAGCATTTCGCTCGTTTGGTGTAAACCCACCTTAACGCTCAGTCGCTAATGAAACTGTCTTTGTCGCATTGATAAAACAGAATGATAGAGCAGGCGCGAATCCAGAACTTCGTTGAGGGGGGGGCACTGACCTATGACTATGACAGTATTTTATACTTAAACCAGCACCCAGGCATACCTAAGTACCAGGCACCCAGTATCGGGGGGGGGGGACTACCCCTACTGCCCTGCTCCCCCCCCCCTGGATCCGGGCCAGCTATGCTATTCTCTTATTCACACATTCGACGCTGCGTTCGTCAAAGAGCTCGACATCGAGACAGCCTTGTCTAAAATCCTAGCTGTTTTATTTGACATTAGGAATCGAGGATGTGAGCGAAGTTGTGGTCGAGTTCGTCGCTGTTTTTCGTTAGAGAATACGAAGTTCATATATTAAACGTCAAACTCTCGACGCAGTGTAGTTCCAGCTCACGCCGCATTCGTCGCCGAGCACTAGTGTCGTTTAAAGTACATTAGTGAATACCATTTTTAAGCTCGACGCTGCCGCAGCACTGACGCAGCGCTGACAGCAAGGCGGTTTCCTTAGATAATAACACTGCTGGTTATTAGTTACTTTCTATCCATCCCGGTCGTACTTGTATTGGAGCGAACGAGGATAGAAAGTAGGCCTGCGTTAATGACGCGGTAGCAGCCCATAGTACGGCTACTGTGCCGCATCTAGAGGTAAGACCCTATATCCGAGGAGCGTATCTTTATGATTCACCACGTGAGCTCGGTAGCTTACCGCGGTGTACTCACTTAAGACACCGTTCTCAATTCCCGTCGCCGTCTATGATAAAGCCTCGTCAGGGCTCAACATCATTCAGCCGAAAGACGTCTACTGCTGAACATAGGCGGGTGAATATCTGAGCGTTTCAACCGCCTAATTTGGGTGGCATCAATTTCGCCGAAGTTTCTAAACGTCTCAAATTCGTCATTTGTACAAGGTACCGTGCCTCCTTCAAATGACAAAGTAGCACATTGTAACGAATAGAATCTTCGGCAAAAATGATGCCATCGAAACGATCAGATATTCACCCAGGCCTCCCCTTAAAGATTGCCACAATGACCGGTCCTGCGCTACCCGCATCCAGCGGACTCCTGCGGCCTTCACCAGGTCATTAGTCCACCTTCGGCTCTATCAACCTTGTGGGGCTTGTGGGGATCGTCACAGCTGAATGGAAATAATTAATAGAATCAAATAGTCAAGTTGTGTGTGTCGGCACTCTTTTTAATTCTTAGTTTAGTTTGTGATATTTTAGTGCTAGCACTTTGACCCTTTGATACGACACAATCTCCGCTCTTTCCTTTACTTGGTTCATGTAGCTTCGTCTTGGTCTGCCGCTACCTCTTCGACCTTCTATCATCATCTTTTCACGTCTCGATTCGATGGTTTTCTTGATCGTTTTTCTTTCATCCACTCTACGCAGCGCCTCCTCAGTTTTTTCAGGTCCCCACTGGCTCTATTTTTGTTATAGATAGGAAAAAAATAATAAATTACACCCCCTTATTTATATAAATTTCTACGTACTTACTATAAAATGGAAATAAAAAAGTGCCATGCAAGTACAAACATTATTAATTACTAATTACCCAATGAAGGTTTGCAAAAACATATCAAAATTGACAATGTTACTTTAGACATATTCCAATTTAAATTGGTAATATTCTGCCCTTTCTTAAGGGTCTCAAATTTTAATATTTCATGCATCTCTTTCTGAATAAACTACACTGTATTAGATACTTGAAGATTTATAATTTATTATTATACTTATACACAGTCTCATAAATCAAATACAGAGGCTTCAATAGGTACTTAAAACAATAATATCAATAGTGAGTGAAATAACAATGAGTAATAAACTAGTACTTAATTAATCCTACTTATTGTAGTCCTTGCATTTATTATTAACTTGTAAATATTTATATAACGTAGGCTTAATCCTTTATACCTAAACTAATTAAAATTGATAAGTACAATAATTAGTTGACATTATGCATACTATAGGTAAATTGTCATGTAAATATTGCTTGAAAGCTTAGTCGTCGTTCAATAATAAGAACCTTGATAACTAATATATGTAGGTATATTGTATATCACACACTGTAGGATTTCTGTGAATACATAAATGTCCTCCCTTTACGTAATTTTTTTCAAAGTTGTTTTTTTTGTAATGTACCTATTTTTAATACGATTTCTACTCGGAATCTTTTTCTATCCATCCAAATTTTATAAAAAAAAGATGTCCTAAAATTTACATAAATTTTTCGTACTTTTCATTCCGTTACCGCCATACAAAATGTATTAAAAAATTATAAAAGCATTGAAAAAAAAAGCCTGTGACAACAATTTTCATATTTTTGGACCTACGGATCAAAAGTAATATAAATATTTTTTCTAGTTTTTATTGTACCACTTTGTTGGCATGATTAATATGCATACCTGTACCAAATTGCAGATTTCTAGTATTAACGGCCACTGAGCTATTTTGCGGACAGACGGACAGACGGACATGGCGAAACTATGGGTTCCGTTTTGCCATTTCGGCTACGGAAACCTAAAAAATGGACCACGCCTGCCTCGCTAAGTCATCGTAATGACAATGACGCGGTGACTATACGGGCAGTTGCCGTAACTATGACTCATTATTATCGACAAATATATAGTATACCCTATGTCAATGCAATAAAGCTCAAAATTACAATTGTTAATAATGTAATTCCAAGTCTATGTCAATACGCTTGTAATTCTTAAGTAGCTGAATATTTTGAACTCTATGGTAAAGGAATAACGGTTATAAATAGTTAAATAGTTTCTTTGACGCCATGTTGTTAGACACGACTTGTGATTGTGACCGATTTTTAACAGTGACCGCAAAGTTTAGCGTGGGGTCAAACTTTTTTGGACTGGACGAAGATAATAATTAAATAAATATCATGGGGCATTCTAAAGGTGGGTTTACACCAAACGAGCGAATGCTCATTCTATCCCCCACTCTATGAAATCAACGAATTTCGACGAATTATGTTTTGTGTAACGAATGAATTTCGTAGTAGGGATAGAATTTTTTTTTATGTTGGCACAACAAAGTGGCTCCACTCCACCTGATCGTTAGTGAAAAGTGGAGCCCAAATCGCGGCGGCAACGAACAGGAGACAATCGGTGTACTGCCATTTGGCAAATTATGTTTCCCAAATACGACTTCCCAAATAACTTATCGCAATAGTCTCATTTCCCAAACAAATCTTTAGCAAAGTTACATTTCTCATTTTATTCATTTGGTCAAATGATTATTTTGCAAAGTTTCACTTCGTCAAGATTTTATTAAGCAAATGCTTATTAAGCAAATGTTTTATTTTGTCATAAGTTAAAATCCAAAAAAAAAATTGCCAAATTTGATACTTCGCAAGCTCTACTTATAGCAAAAGCCTGGCAAATGATAATATTATTTTAAAGTTCGTAGGTCTATACAGGAATTTCGTACTTTTTTGTACAACCCTTGGCTTGAACTTGCCAGGAACAAAAAACGTATTTCATGAATAATTGGTATCATAATGAATGAAGTGAGAAAATAAAATCGATCATAATGATCACTATTCATATTTTTTATTGGTAGGTACAGTCACCACATGGGAATGTTGAGCCACTTGGCAATGGATGCAATTTGGTCGTGTAATATTATGGGTTCGGTATTTTTCGTTACTAGGCACAATCGTGACATGACCGATGTTCCCCGATGATATGTCAGTCAAATACGAATCTTTGTTGCGTGAAAATTTCAGTTTGTCAAAACTAGTTGAAATAAGAAAAATTTCTTCGTCTACGAGAATTAAGGATTAGTCATCGGCCATTATTAGACGCTAGATGTCGTTGTTCCTAGAGGAAACTGGATAACGACAGTTCTTCATAGATTTGTCTAAAACCGTTCAGTAATTTATTCGTATTTACTTCAAATCGGGTGCCATGTTATCGTATCGAGCAATTTTAAATTATTTTTTTCATTGACAGAGACAAATGCTATTGCTGTCTTTATTATCATTTGTTTTCGTTACAGCTCAGTTGACGTTAGTTGAAAACTTATGTAATGTAACCTTTGTAGAAATATGGTAGGTAACCTTTGACAATCTACCTATAATCTGTCAATAGCCATAAAAATGTTTAGTAGAAACTTGAAAGTTTCTGACTGAAATTCTAACTTTGAAAAAATATCTGTCAGTGACAGCCGTTAAAATAAAATTACCATCAGGGCTCTGAAGTTAGATTGCCGTCTCCAGGACTAAAGCGGATGATATAATTATAACGTAACTATAGTAACGTCAGCTTCCGGAATAATAGCGATCAATCATTGGTTAAACATTTTTGTTATTACGTAACCATGGTAACGTCACCTTCTGAAGAATACGCGAGCGGTCATTGGCTAACCGTAGCAACGACCGCCCATTGGTCAGCAGAGTTCGGCCGAAGTCGTGATACCAGCCTCGTAAGAGTTCGGAACCCGATTTGTATTATTCGACCAAGTTGCGAACAGTGGCAAGTGGCTCAACAATCCCGTGTGGTGACTGTACTAAGAAGGCACACATAGCCACGGATAAAAAAAAACTATATTTTTATTTTCATTTTCATAAAAAAACTATCCCAGACCAGAGCCACCGTTAGGTACGACGACGAGCGAAGCGAGGAGGAGTGTTAGGTGAAACTGCGACCATACAGCGCACGAGCCGAGCGAGCGAAGCGAGCGTGCCGCGGCAGCGGCCGGAGAGTGCCAGAACCGACTGTTTTGTTATTCCCTCGGCATTGCGTTCCCTCATCAGTTTCATCTAAATTACTGTTTAGAACCCGACTTTTAATTGTTTATCAACATAATATAAAACCGAGTTAGTAAACCGAGACAATCAGTAACCTGTTAGTTGCCACCGCCTTGCTGGCCCGCTAGATGCTTCTTCACGCTTCGTTTAAAGGGTCCCAACTTATAGGTATGCGGAAACACATGTGCCGGAATGAATGAATGAACATTCGCTCGTTTGGTGTAAATCCACCTTTACACTAAGACCTAGTCCCACGGATGGGACCAATCGGCGAGCATCAGCTTTCAAATAAAAAAAGAATTATCCAAATCGGTTCACCCAGTCCAAAGTCATGTAAATATAAGGTAACAAACATAAAAAAACATACAGTCGAATTCAGAACCCCCTCTTTTTTAAGGTTGTTGAAAAGGGCATTGACTGATTTTAAATAAAGAAGGTCATCATAATATCATAAATCAGGACTAAAAAAAATACCTACCTTACTAGTAGGCTTAGTACTGGATTACTGCGACAATATGTCGCCGCAAGATAGACTATCCATCCCTCTTTTATTCATATAGGGTAAGTTCCCCAGTGAATGAACAAATCCAGTGAACGAACAAAATACAAGTTTTTTTCGTAAAATAAGTTTTCTGTACATTTCTACCACGCGTTATATTTTTTTTTCGGGTAGGAATATTATTTGACAAGTTCTGGTAGCACTTTCATCAACTCGTATGCATCAGTGTCCAAATGGCGATGATCTAAAGTGGGCACGTTGCGCCGGTCCGTTTTTTATATGGAGGTGTTATAAGGATTGAGGTAAGCTTAAGTTGTGTTTAAAGTGTTATTGTGCGCGTTTCGTGCATCTCCCGGATACAGTGCGTGTTTTTTTGAAACCGGAAGGTTATGATCATACTATTAAAGTATAGTTTTATGTGATTTCGTTTCAAATAGTGGCTTTTAATCCAGTGTTCTATAACTAGAACTCAACTCTTTGTCAGCCTGCGTAGCCTAGTTGGTAGTGACTCTGCCTACGAAGCTGGAGGTTCCGGGTTCGAATCCCGGCGAGGGCATTCTTTGTGTATTTATTTATCACAAATGTTTGTTCCTTGGTCATGGCTGTGTATGTATCTAAGTATCTATAATGTATCTATCTATTATATATATCGTCGCCTGGTACCCACAACACAAGCCTTAATTGAGCTTACCGTGGGACTAGGTTGATTTGTGTAAGATGTCCCAAGATATTTATTTATTTATTTTATTTATTTATAACTCAAAATGGCTTAAACCTAGTGACCGAACGGGGGAGTTCATTCACTGGAATTGCGTGATTTATTGTTTGTTTCATATCTGACATTTTAGTAGTTGTTATTAGATTTAGTTTTCTATGAATTCAATAGAAATATATTGTCTAGCAAAAGGCCAGTGTTCGAACAATACTTGATATATTTCATTTTGAACGAACTACTGCAAACACAGTTAGTTCATTAATTGGATTGCGAAAACCAGTGAATGAACTAAATCACTTATTTTGTATTTTATCTGGTTTTAAGACATGGAAAGGTCAAAAAAATCGTATAAAAGATTCCAATATGACCAAAAATCTCTCGACAAACCTCTAAAACCCGTTGCAATTGCAACTAGTGAAGTATCAAGTGCCCGTTTTAATATCTCAAAATAAACGCTATTTAAATAACCCAAATTGTCCAAATTCATGCCACTGAAGAAACAAACATAGACAGATCTTTGGTTAATCAAAAGTATTCAAGTGCTATAATTGATATGTAGAATAAGCCCAGTTTACTTTATAACGAGAGCGACATATAAGGTTACTCTTCAATGGTAACGGAAGAATTAATTGAAACTTCCCAGAATACGCAGAAACGTGGAACTACAATTGATGTCGTTTAATTATGTTTATAGTTATTATGTCACATTAAAGTCCAAATTAAATTATCGAATATAACTAGCACTACCATTTAAAAATAGAGTACTTTTTGCATTTAAATACATTATTTTAAAAGGTAGTTCATTCATTGGTCTCATTTGTTCATTTACTAGAATTTTGTGTTCATTCACTGGTGATTTTCCATTTTATCCCCTACAGCTGGCTATAATTTAAAACTGTGCAGCACTATTGCAAAATAAAATTGATTTTAGAAAACTACAATAGTGGTTTACTCTATAAGAACACCCATATTTAAACTTCATTATGACTCCCAGCCACAAAAAAATAATTAAGTTGAAAATTTCCTTAAGTGTTCATTCACTGGAGCACTTACCCTACTTAGTTAGTAAAAGATGGAAAATCTATCTCGCGGCGACAGACTGTCATACCTATCATGTGCTAAGCATACTGCTTTATATCGTGTTTATACATAATGCTGTGCTGTCGACTGCAAATCCGGTTTTGTTTCCAAGTAAAGATCTCAACAATTACTCACACAACAAAAAATACTCCCGGAAAAGTCACATAATAATACCACAAACGATTAGCAAACGGAAATCTCTTTCCAATCCTACGTGCTAGAACGCGACAGTAGCCTAGTACAATTGCCATCATATATAACGGAGCGGCCATGGTGCTCAAAAATATCTGAACATACACTCTAGAGTTGACAATAGAGGCTTGTTTAGATATTTATGAGTACCACGGTTGTGCTGATATATCTGATAGCGACTGATCGGTCAGATATCTGAGCTGAGGCCTTAGCGCGAACGAAGTGTTGCCTCTCTCGCACTCGTGAATTCATACATCAGTGTGACAGGGAGGCAACACCTCGTTCGTGGTTCGCGGTAGAGCATCTGGCCTACTACCGCAAAAATCGAAATTCGTAAATTTCGAGGATTTCTCTCTCACTCCAACGAAGGCGTCATTAGAGTGACTGAGACAAATCTTCGAAATTTACGAACTTCGTTTTTCGCGGTAGCGCCGCTGATTTCGATTCACAAAACGTAGGAATTCCGCTCTGCTGGAGTCGACAAGAATAATTTGTCACATTTTAGTCAAATGTATGACAGTTTTAGGTCATTTGAATTAACGATTTGAGTGTTTAAATTAGTTCCCTAAATTAGCAGTGTGACATTGTAATTAGGTTTTTATTATTACATACCTAACTGGCCGTGTGGTGACAGCAGTAATACATTTGTCATGTTTGTCACCACCCCAACTCTTCCCGTGGGTGCCGTAAGAGCCGACTAAGGGATTGAAGTGTCACTGACCATTCTTTGATAGAAGATTGATGATGGGCAGCAGCGTCATCATAGTGGACACATTACTGCGATCGCCAATCCGCTTGTCCAGCGTGGCGATTATGGGCATTTACCTCCTAATGCGCCCATACCCATAGCCTAAGGAGAGGTCGTTGGCCATCAGTGTACTGATATAGGCTGACGCTGTGATCGTAGCATATGGCCGCCTCCAACCAAATAAATAGATGTCATGTTATAAATGTTATAATTATAACTAACATACATTACATTTGCACCGATTAATTGTACCGACAAAACCATCTGGTACTGAGATCCTACCACGAACCACGTCACGTCCCTGTCACACTTATGTGCGAATTGGCAAGTGCAACAGAGAGCATCGACCGTAGTTTGGTAGACCTTCTATTCTGAGTCAGAGTCACTATTTACTTTCGCTGATGACGCATGCGTGAAAACAGGTTTAACGGTAGGTCGCAAATATCGTTACCGAGTGGAATGTAGGTATACAGTACACTGTGGCTTAGTTAAACATTTACATTTTTGTGAGATAATTAGTGCAAATGTACAGATAAAGACAAAATAAGGTGTAAACAAAAATGTTCAAAAATATGTCCCAGTGCACTCTAATTCTGTGTAATAAGAACGTCGTAACATATTTATGAGCGGATTCTTTCGATACTTATTTTTGCACTTGACTGTACAAACTACAAACTGAGTCGGCGCCCGAGTGGGGAGGGCCGGTTTTTTCAACCAAACGAAGTTCATCACTATTCCTTACAGAGCAAGGTTCAATAGTTATATAAAAACTGGAATCTTGAGCATTGCGAAGGTCTCAAGGCACGAGAGTTGGACAAAACTTTGCCGCCAAGTGTAATACAACTTTTTTCCCCTCACTATCGCGATGAAATATGATTACAAATCTCATCCAAATGTAAATTAACTTAAAGAAACCATTTAAAAGTCAATGTCGAAACGTATCGTAGAATAGAGTTACTTTGGGAACTTAAATATAGCCAATGGCTTATAAAGTCACCCATGAGAAATGACCAATTTAACATGTGAGCTCCGATTGCGCATGTTTACTATGGTCATACAGATCCACTTATACTAGGCAGTTGGGGGCTATAGGAATTAGAGCAATGTCAAATTACTTTATTCACAAGTTGGTAAAAAGCGTTTTTACCCGCTCGTACTAAAGGATAAACGAGCGCTTTACGAGCTTGTGAGGGGAAAAATAAAATAGTAGGTGGGTCTTATGAGGACAAAATGTTGTAGACATACGCGCGTGGTCTAACTAAAGGTGGATTTAGAACAAACGAGCGAATGCTCATTCTATCCCCCACTCTACGAAATTCGTTCGTTACACAAAACGTGATTCGTCGAAATCATAGAGTGGGGGATAGAATGAGCATTCGCTCGTTTGGTCTAAAGGCTGGGTCACACCAGATGCGTGTACGTGCACGTGCACGTGCGCGTTGCGTGGCGTGTACGGCACCCATGTCACACCGAGAGCTGCGCACGCAGAGCTGTGCACGCAGAGCTGCAGAGGAGAGGCGGGCGACGACGGGTGGCGTTGGGTGGCGAGAGGCACCGCCACCCGTCGCCACCCGCCGCCACCCGCCATCTCCCCCCGCCGCCGCCCGCCACCCCCGGCCTCCGCCCGCCGCCACCCGATGCCACCCACCTCCCCCCGTCGCTACTCATCGCCACCCGTCGCCGCCCGCCTCCACCCGCCACAAATTCACAATTCGAAACACTGTCATGCGGTGTCATTGGCCAATTTTGCACATCTCCGCTCCTCTCCTCAGTGGAGCCGCACCCTAACTGTGGTCACCAGCTGTCACTCTAACTTGACATAGGAATAAAGCTCAACCAAAATTTCAAAGCAAATGAGTGGCTAGTAAATACCCACAAAGCGGCAAATTGTCTCTTACAAATCTCCATTATTCTAGGTACCTAACACTAATGATATAATTTACCGTCCGTACGAAAACGTACTGATCAGTTGATCACACTGTAACAAATATGCACACAATAAATAATATTACAAAATTCACATTGATAACAATATTTAACATGCAGGTTAGTCACATCATTACATAACAAGCCACTCCAAATAAAAAAGATAATGTCATTTGTGACATTGACACTATCTTTATACGCATTGTTTACTATTCGTTACAAAGCAATTTTCAGTCCATACACTTCTAACTAAAAAATACTCTGATAGCTGACCAAATTAGGCCCCCAAGATCTACTGCAGTAGTGGTAATACGTCGACACCAAAATTATCCAGACAGAAATAACTTTCATAAAACTTTTATCGAAGATGGATTTGAAGCCCTGCCCAGAGCTGCAGCCTATTGAGGAGTTGGCGCTGGATACGGTGGTATCTGTGGTGAATAGGGCCAAGGAACAGTTAGGAGCGCGACAGACTTTGAAGGAACTTGCACGTAATTTATATTTGAGTACTACTTGCGATTGTACTGTAGCTGAACCATGAGTTGGAAAGTAAAGGATATGTTATGCCCGGTTCACATTATTCCAGTAGCATTCCAGTCCAGCAATCCAATCCAGTACTGGAATGCTACAGGAATAATGTGACACCCCTGGGGTTGCAAGCGCCCATAGGCTACGGTGACTGCTTTCCATCAGGCGGGCCGTATGCTTGTTTGCCACCGACGTGGTATAAAAAAAAAAAAAATGTGAACAGACACTGGAATGCACTGGAATGCTTCCATTACAGTGAGCATTCCAGTCCAGTGACTGGAAAGATCGTCAACTTTTCATTCCAGCTCTCCCAATCCTTATGACCGGTTCACATTATTCCAGTTCAGTAATCCAGCGGTCTATTCCAGTCCAGTGCTGGACTGGAGCATATCGTTTACATTACTCCAGTATTTTAAGAGTAGCTGGATTGGAAACACATCGCTGACAATGATCTAGTACTAGTTTGGAACTGGAATAGCCGTCTACATTATTCCAGTGCCGCTGGGTTGGGTGAGCTGGAATGAAGTTGACGGTCTTTCCAGTCACTGGACTGGAATGCTCACTGGAATGGAAGCATCTGGAATGGAGAGGCGTGTCTGCCTGCGACCACGGGTGTAACGTCATGCCCGAAACGTCAGGATATAATTAAACGTAAGTTTACGCGGTTAAGACCCGTTTTTCTTTACAATATGAGTGATAATCGTGAAAGTTTAAACTCAATAATTATATTGTATTAACAGACGTTCGAATATGGTGCGTCCAAACCGACGGACGGTACGGTGTGCTTGACTCGCCAAACCATCGCACCATATAAAAAACAGTCCAGGGTGCTTAGCCAAGTTGCCAATCGCTCGTTAACGAAAGGCAGCTAACTGTCTTTGTCGCACTAATATGAAAGAGTGACAGAGAGGGAAAACTACGATACGCTACCAAGCGTTAACGATTGGCAACTTGGCTAAGCATCCTGTGCTTTTCATGCTACTAAGTTAGGCGTGCGCCCGTCGCGGACTCGCTGGCCCGCGGCGAGCGGCGGATCGAAATGACCACAGCCTTAAGGTGCATGCAGACCAAACGAGCATTCGCTGTTCTATCCCCCTGCCCTACGAAATTCGATCGTTACACGAAACGTGATTCGTTGATTTCGTAGAGTGGGGGATAGAACAGCGAATGCTCTTTTGGTCTGCATGCACCTTTAATGTAGAATACTTCTTTCGTCAGGCTGCCGTGAAGAGTTCGGCGGTGAAACGAAGGTGGACATCACAGGCCTCCGGCCTCCCCTGGCCATCACTGCTGAACAACTCATCGACGACACCATCAGGTATAACAAGACCTCATCAATAAGAGCCCTCTGTCGTTGCAGCATTTTCCATTCTGGATGCTTAGCCAAGTTGTCAAGCGCTAGCGCTTAGTTATCGTAGTTTTCCCTCTCTGTCACTCTTTCATATTAGAGCGACAAAGACAGCTGCGATTGACGATTAAGCGCTAGCGATTGGCAACTTGGCTAATCATCCTGGTCTATTTTGGGCCTTCGCCTTCACTTTTTGGTATGTCTGGATGCTTAGCCAAATTGCCAATCGCTTGCTTAGTAGCGTATCGTAGTTTTCCCTCTCTGTCACTCTTTCATATCAGTGCGACAAAGACATGCAGCTGCCTTTCGCTTACGATTGACGATTAAGCGTTAGCGTTTGGGTTTTGACTTAACTTGTCTAAGCACCCAGGCCTACTACCCCGAACACCAAAGTTCGTAAATTTCTGGGATTTGTCTCTGTCACTGTCTCTCTAGCGAAGGCGTCATTCATTACCATTAGAGTGACATAGAAAAATACCCGAAATTTAAAATTTAAAACACTCCCTTCTGTCGTGTTTTAAATTATGGCCACTCGTTTTAATCTTAAATTTTTCACACTTGTAACGTAATGTATTCATTCTCAATTTACAAGCGTTGTTAGATTCATTTCTTCATTTTTTTTTCGTAGATTCCATTGGAGGCTTACCGACCTCTTTCAGTTTGCGCTCAACTACAAGAACACTTCAGTTGACGAGGCTTCTCATTATTACTACTATGAGGTACGGTACTGCGGCCCTGCCGCAAATCACAAATGAATAAGCCTCTCTCGCACTCGTGAATAGGGATGATGACTGTAGTTAAAATAAATTATTTAACATTATGCACGACATAATGTTAAATTATTTATTTTAACGACGAAATTATTACTAAAATTTAGATTTCAGTAGGTAATTTTTGTACAGAACTTCTATTTAATAAATTGAAAAGAACTTAAAAGAGTAGGTCATTTGGCAGTACTGAAACGTGACGTCACTTTTGAGTATTTCATATAAAATTCCATAGTGGTGATCTTTTTGACAGTTCGAAGAAAGATGCTGATTTGACTTGCCAGTCATCATGCCTATTCGTACATGAGTGTGACAGGGAGGCAACACTTCGTTCGTGGTTCGCGGTAGCCCCTCTGGCCTGGGGTGGTACCGCGAAACACGAACGAAGTATTGTCTCTCTCTCGCACTACTGAATTCGTACATAAGTGTGACAGGAAGGCAACACTTCGTTCGTAGTTCGCGGTAGCCCCTCTGGCCTGCTACCACGAACACAAAGTTCATAAATTACGGGGATTTGTCTCTGTCACTCTAACGAAGGTATCATTATTGGAGAGACAGAAAAAACTCCGATATTTGCGAATTTCGTAGTTCGCGGTAGGGCCGCTGGGGTGTGAAGCTATACTGGATTATAAATAAATATTTTCCTTATAATTTGTGTAGTAGTTTTTCGATTCGTGACATTCTAGCTGGAAACTTATTTTTGGTCCCATACAACTAGGGCATGCGATCCCGGGATTCAAATGCATTCAATCACGAGGTTTAATAATGTCAAATCCCGCATACAAATGAATCCTGGTATTGGATGCACCAAATACAACGTTTGGCCGGTCAGTCACATAGACAACCCTAACATATAAATAAATAAATATTTTTGGACATCCTTACACAAATCGACCTAGTCCCACGGTAAGCTCAATTAAGGCTTGTGATGTGGGTACCAGGCGACGATATATATAATAGATAGATGCATATAGATACTTACATACATAGACAGCCATGACCAAGGAACAAATAATTGTGATAAATAAATACACAAATAATGCCCTCGCCGGGATTCGAACCCGGAACCTCCAGCTTCGTAGGCAGGGTCACTACCAACTAGGCTACGGAGGCTGACAAAAAAGGCGATTTTTTTTTCCCGATATTTAGGTCAAAATTCTTTTTGTTGTCATATTTTGTGTCTCTAAAAAAACGTGACGCAGTGGTGATTTTGTATGAGATGATGTTTTGTTTTAAATTTGTGATGTATGGATTAAAATCTAGCGTGAAAATTAAATACAAGTGCAGCGGATTTTTTTATATATAGGTACAGGTACTAAGTGGAAACAGCATCTAAAAGCGTGACAGAGTGGTATGAAATAAGACAATGAAAATAATTTTGACCCGTTTTCCAAATCAGAATGCGGTAGAAGATATTTTTTTTTATTATTAGGGTCTCACCAAACCAATCGACGCGGAGTCGGCTTTCGCCGAGTGTTTTACACCACACTATTCGCATTTAGCCGATCGACCGTCTCCGCGGTTGAACACCTGCGTTAAGCAGTCTCATCCTCCTTGCGGCCGTAGAAACGCTCGATCGCCTGCGGTAGCAGTTGTAGCGGCGGTCGGCTCTCCCGTGCTCCGTCCTGCCGTCGAGACGTCCGACAGCACGCGTACAGCCGCCGAGTCCGACGAACAGTTAGATAGGACAGCGAGTGATCGGCAATCGTAAATCTCATTTTTGGAGACTAGTTGTTAGAAACTAGTTTGAAATTGAACAGACGTGTATGATTACGACAGTATTACTTCGTGTTGTCAGATCTATTGCAGATTTTAATGTGGGTAATAATTCAAATGAATAAATACAAACGCATCAGTAGCTACTTCGGCCGTCATCGGCTCTTTTCGGCCGTCGTCAGCTATGTTCGGCCGTCGAAGACGCTGAACGGCTTCCGCCAGCTCTGACCGGTGCTTATCGCAGGTACTCGGCCGTGATCGGAGCTGTTCAACTCTTTCCGGCACCGTACGGCGGTATTAGGAGATTTACGAATGCGAACGTGTGCGTTAGGCTGCAAACGGGGTCGTACGAATGCGAACAGCTTTACGGCAAAACGCCGTTTTCCCGTCGAAAGACGTCGTTTCGCGTGAGCCGAGCCGATTTACGATGTCCTCGCTCTTATTGCGTTGACATAAAGCTTTTTCCGTACGCGATTAGCCGAAACGGCGTCGACTAGTTTGGTGAGACCCTTAGTTACTATTATTTTTTGTCACACACTGTAGGATTTGTTATTTGACTAACAAAACTTAAAACTCAAGTCGATACCTACACAAGAGAAGATATTTTTAACAAAACTCTACCCATACAATCATAATCCAAGATAAAACAATCATTATTGATTTATTATCGAAGATCGGACGAAGCCATTATCTGCTATAGCTTTTGATTAAAAATTTCGCCTGCTTCTTCAACTCCCGTATGGTCTAGTGGCTAGGATACCTGGCTTTCACCCAGGAGGCTCGGGTTCGATTCCCGGTACGGGAATATTTTTTGTATTTTTTCCTGTTTGGTGTTTTTGGTTACTACAGAAAAAAAGCGTTTTACTTTGTAGATAACAAGGTACGAATAGATATATCATCAATGTTTTTTCGAAATGGGTGACGTAATCAATCTGAACTGAATCATTTGAATCCATTTTTTTAAGCATTTCGTACAGATTTTAATTCATATTATAATATAACAAACTAATCTAAACTACTCGGTCCATCTTGTCTGGCTGATGGCTAATATAGGAAGTAAAGGTGCATGCAAACCAAAAGAGCATTCGCTGTTCTATACCCCTACTCTACGAAATTCGATCGTTACACGAAACGTGATTCGTTGATTTCGTAGAGTGGGGAATAGAACAGCGAATGTTCTTTTGGTCTGCATGCACCTTAATGGGTCAATTGCAAAACAAATTTACCTACATAATTAAGGGCCATTAATTTAAACAAAATTTAATATCATAAGTTTTGTGTTAATAAGTTTTTTGTAATTGTCTGAAAAAGTTATTTGTTACCTAAAACCACTCAGGTAACAAAAATTTTTTTCTTAGAAACATTTTGGGACATGTGGTAAAATCAATATTTTCCCCACAGGCCATATTCAGCCAGCCAACGGCCAAGTATCCAATCCCGCAGGCCACAGCTACAGTGAACTTCAGGGTGCAAGAGAGACACACTCACCCACCTAGCAACACACCTGTCCCTATGGTAAGGCCTTATTCTACAGGCCATATTCAGACATGTCATATTCAGCTAGCCAACGGACATATACCCAATCCTGCAGGCTACAGATACAGTGTAATTCAGGGTGCAAGAGAGACACTAATCCGCCTAGCAACGCGCCGGTCCCTATGGTAAGGCCATATTCAGCCAGCCCACGGCCAAATACCCAATCCCGCAGGCTACGGCTACAGTGTACTTCAGGGTACAAGAGAGACACACTCACCCACCTAGCAACACACCTGTCCCTATGGTAAGGCCATATTCTACAGGCCATATTCAGCTAGCCCACAGCCAAGTACCCAATCCCGCAGGCCACAGCTACAGTGTACTTCAGGGTGCAAGAGAGACACACTCACCCACCTAGCAACACACCTGTCCCTATGGTAAGGCCATATTCAGCCAGCCCACGGCCAAGTACTCAATCCCGCAGGCTACAGCTAGTGTCTCGTCAAGGTGCAGGACTTTGAAGAGACACTAATCCCCCTAGCAACACGCCGGTCCCTATGGTAAGGCCTTATTTTACAGGCCATATTCAGACATGTCATATTCAGCTAGCCAACGGACATACCCAATCCCGCAGGCTACAGATATGTACTTCAGGGTGCAAGAGAGACATAGAGACACTAATCCGCCTAGCAACGTGCCGCGGTCCCTATGGTAAGGCCATATTCAGACAGCTAACGGCCAAGTACCCAATCCCGCAGGCCACAGCTACAGTGTACTTCAGGGTGAAGGAGAGACACACCCACCTAGCAGCATGCTGGACTGCTGGTCCCTATGGTAAAGCCTTATTCTACAGACCATTTTCAACTAGCCAACGTCCAAGATTTGTCTCTGGCATTCTAATGAAGTCTTCGTTGGGCGTGACAGAGACAAATTTTCGAAATTTACGATTTATAGATATCATAGTAGATGACACACGCGCACGCCACGCGTGCGGTGTGCCATCTAAGATGACTTTGCCTATGCTACAACGCACACAAGACAGCTTATGGTAACGCAAGTGATCATTTTAGCAGCTAAATTGTAAAGGATGTACTGTGTCACAGATTCACTTCCGGCTGGAAGGGCAGCAAACGTCACACGACATCCGCTACGTCACCCTCGTCCCCGAGTGGTTGTTAGCCACCATCAAGATGAAGATCATGCTGTTCCAACGTATTGAGAAGTATAATATCTTCTGAGGTCGGGTCTATCATCATATCAGGAGTCCTTTGCTGGAGATAGGCCTCCTTAAAGATTGAATGACCGGTCCTGTACCGCATCCAGAGGATTTAGTCCTCTGGATGCGGTACTATTTTAATTACTCCAAAAATTCTCAAAAAAAAACAAATTTTTTAAACGTTCTGTTATACGAAAACACTCGAGGTCATTTAAAAAAAAAAGTTTATTTCACTTAACACTACATTTACAATGACCTTAGATTATTGGCCTTGAAGGCCAGGGCGACCCTCAAGGGTAAGCGCGGACAACGCGTGACGTTGTGTTTGGAAGTAAGACTCGAACTAACGAGGAGGTTATTGTGAGAGCTATTATAGACTTGAGGGAAGGGAAGTGCGGTGCTGGAGAAAAGCTAGATCGGCCAGAAAGGGTGCAAGTAGGATTTATAACATCTCCCGGGGTGAAAAGAAACTTCCACTCTTAAGGAGTGAAGTTTATGAGGATCTGAGCCTCGGTACAGGAGCTGGTGTGGGAAGATCATTTAGTTCGATTTCGGTTTGATTAGAAGGTATGGGGGTTGGTTCAGGTTTTGGCAATAGACAGGGACGCCCTTTACAACATCGTTTTTTCATAACGTTATAAAATAGGTATAATAGTAAAATGCTTATAACTAGAATTACAGAACTCGAATAAAAGTTACCATAATAAACAATGTGGGGTTTCTTAATAATTCTGTCTAGATCTTCAATCAGTTTTAAATTATCGTCTGATTTAACAAAATTAGGGTTCAATGTTTTTAAATTTACAGATGGTATGTTTTGCTGAAGGCTCTTAAATTTATAATAATTACAACATTGATCGTCAATAAGATTGAAATCAGATACGACAGGTTTTAAATCCAATTTCATACTGCCCTTAGAAATTAGCTGCATATCCTTGAAATATGCAGTGCATTTATTCGGTAATGTTATCAGACCAGTACCTTGAATATCTATTTCGAATATGTTAGAATTATTTTGACATTCTACAGATAATTTGGTCTTTTCGGAAATAACGTAAAGCCATCTGTTATTATTGAGTTTATGCCAAATTTCCATATTTCCATACAATAATTTTGTTTTACAATCATTCGGTTTAGAAGGTAATAATTTTGTTGTAATTTCAGTTTCGCAGATAGGCGAGGACGTAGTGGAATAAATCTTATCAATATTACAAATATAAAAGTTATCAATAAGGTTCTTACAGCTAGATAAATGTTCTAACTTACAATAACGTGCCTTATCTCTGCTTATTGCTAAGTAACTCACGGTGGGCAAAATCATCGCGTAGGCGGGCGGTGTTATGTTTCTATAGGCCACCGGGGAAGATATGCTATGATAGATATTGTATTCCTGGGAATAAACTAAAGGTATTTTCAATATAAAGACAATTGTTTTGTCAACATAAAAGCTAGATATATCAGAGATATTTGTTAATATATGTATGTAGTCGAGGTGCAATGCCAAAGGTAGTTCGTGAGATTTAGGTAAAAACCTATAATGATTAACTAGCTCTGTAAACAGTTGCTGTGGGGTAATTATGGTCGGATATAAAATATTAGATTTGCTTAACATAACTGCATTTATAATGTCTTCTAATTTAAAAGACAAAGTTAAAAGGTTATTCTCTATTATACTTAACAGTTCTAATACATTTGACCTTATTTCTAAACTATTACTAATTAAAGTTAAATTTTTCAGCGACAAGCTGAGTAGGTTAACGGCGTCATTCAATCTTTGTTCATTGACATTTATTTTATTTAAAAATTCTTTATGTGATTCTAAGGTTGTCGAAGTTATTAAAATATTACTTTTCACTAATTTTGCGATGTCTTTTTGGTCGTTTTCTAGGTTTTGAATGACGTTGTTATACATACTGGCATCATCCTGATCCATTGTGCCGAATAAGTGTTTAAAAACGGTGCCTACGCCACCAAACCATGCACTTCTTTTAGACTTATATGTAACCAGGTGTGAAATAGATTCATAATTTCTAATTATATCATTATACCTCGTAGTGAGTGGTTGAAATATATTATTGCATTCCTTCGGCGTTATCAGGTCGCTCTGCCCACATATAAACTTCGAGGTGCCTATCACACCGTTCAGATTATCAATATGTGGTTTTATAAAACTAATGTCTATCGGTATAACTACGTCTAAAAAGCCATTGACTATTTTAAGTTGTCCGATTGGGTCCAAATAAATGCCGGGACCATTTTGTACTGGTTCAATGAAATTTGGTTGTGAATGCACTAAGAGAGGGGCACTGAAAAAGAAAATAATATATAATTATGATATATCTAAATGCTACTAAATACAGATAAGGGATAAAATCAATTCTTAATTGTTAGATCTATACGCTAATTTAAGTTGGTCATAATGATGGGTCACGTGCCTTCGGTTTATAAGTAATGTCAGGGTATTTCTACCGTTTATTTTAACTACTTTGTAAGGTCCTTTCCAGACCGGCGAAAGGGCTTTACGTAGTCGAAGGTTATTTTTTAGGTAGACGTAGTCGCCTACATGGTAAGTTGCAGATTTAGTTTTGGAATCATAGTAAGTTTTAGAAGTCTCTTTAGACTTTTGAATGTTTTCTAGGGCTTTATTACGAGAATGTTGAAGACGGTGTCGAAGCATTTTTAGGTATTCGCAATAAGTTGTATCAGGTGCACTTTCGTAAATCGAATTTGGAAGGGAAGGTTTATGTCCAAAAATTAATTCATAAGGGCTGTAATTTGTGGTGCTATGTACCGTGGTATTATATGTTAAGATAGCAGTATAGACGTAACGGGGCCAATCGGTTTGTTCGTCGTTTACGTATGATTTTAAATACTCTTTCAATGTGGAGTGACTCCGTTCAAGGGCGCCTTGTGTTTGGGGATGATATGGACTGGACCAAAGCTGTTTAATCTTTAAAAACGAACAAACTTGTTTGAAGAGTTCCGATGTGAAATTGGTTCCTTGATCTGTCAGAATGTACTTAGGTATTCCGAATAGTGATATGAAATGAATTAGGCACTCACTTGTTTCTTCCGCAGTGGTGCTCCGTATGGGGTAGGCTAAAGAATATTTTGTCAGGTCGTCTTGCATAGTGAGTATATATTTCACCTTGGCAGGTCCAGCTTCGGGCAATGGGCCTACAATATCTAAGGACAGACGCTGGAAAGGTTCCGTTGAAGTAGAGGTTATCTCTAATGGGGAACGGTTAACTTTCCTAAGGGCTTTGTTAACTTGACAGGAGGGACATTTTTTGACGTAATTTTCAATGTCTGTTCGCATGTTCTTCCAAAAATATTGCTCTCGTATTCTATTATACATACGGGATCCGCCTAAGTGGCCTGCAATTGGAATGTCATGATTCTCCTTCAGGATTTTCGGGATTTCGCTTAACGTAGGGTAAATAATCTTATCGCGATATATATGTACGTGTATACCCGTACCATTGAAAATATATGCTATCATATTGTAAATTTTAGTAAGGTAAAGCCGCCCAATACCGCGGTAAATCGCAGTATTTCAAATCACTTGAAAAAATTATGGATAACTAGGCATCATAGCGACCTGGAATATTTTTTATATTTTAGTAAGTTTATTGAATTTTTAGATTCGTAACTGTATTGACTCATTTTCGATTAATATATATGACAAAAAAAATATTGAAACTTAAATAGGCGCATCTTCTATTACCGGTGTAGAAGACTTGCTCTGACTCTATTACCGCGAATTTAGATTATATTACCGAGGGTATAAAAAATAACATTTTTCAACCATCGGTATTAGGAACGCACTTCAAAATTTAGAACTAATTACCGAGGGTTAAATGAAATAATAATGGATTGGGTTCTGTATACTATTATTAAAAATTAAGTTTTTTTAAGGGGAACAAAATAAGTATAAAAAGCTTTGATATGGTTAAGGATTTATATTTTGATTGCAATCAATAATCAATCAACAACAAATAATTAAATTACCTAGTAATACTGGGCAGTAAACAAATTATAAAATGTATAAGGTAATAACAAATTAGTAAAAAAGTATTTTAAAATTACAATGGGACCTTACCATACGGTCCTAATTCTATTAAAATGTTGTCCCTACGGTACCCCAAAAGTGATTTATTTCGATGGAAGACTAAACTGTCACACGGTAATAGATACTTCTTTAGGAACCAATTACCGACCCACAAAATTTTGAATGACTCGGTAATACATTCTCATACATTCTATTACCGAGGGTTAGACGACTGTACCATCGGTAATAGGCTTAATTTGGAGTGTTATAAAATCTAATGCCGATTAACAAAAATAACATGATGCAGTTGTTTATTCCGCGCAAATCAAAAATATACATTATAACCTTGCTTTACAATCAAAATCACATAACTGGTATGTAAAAACAGTTCAAAAACTCAATGTTTAAACAACATGACCAAATATGGGTTACTATAGAAACGACAAAATCAGTACTGAAGTTTTTACTAAAAATTAAGGGTTTGCAGAGTACTTTTCATATCGCGGAAATAGTTTTTTTATATGGTCAATAGATCAAGATTCAATTTACTTTATTATAATACATCTACGATGACACGTAACAAAAATAATGCAAGAAAAAGCAAAACTACGTTTTTAACTATTGCCGTGGTATACCGCGGAATTAAAATTCACGAAAAAATCGACGCCTATCACCTAGAGGTGTGCGCCGGCATAGAAATCGCCGGCGGCGGCGCTCCGCAAAATTTTGCCGGCGTGGCGGCGCCACGCCGGCGTCAAGGTCAAATTGTTACCCTGTACGTTCATACATATAAGGATAAGAAGATATTAAAAACTTAGATGTTGTTTCGGATTAAATGCTACAAATACCCAACACTACAGATTCCCAATACTATAGGTTCCCAATACTACGAATTCCCAATAGGTACTGCAGATTATATATGATGATTTCAAATACGAAGCTTTACAACCTCTTTATAGTACCATCATCGCCCACACTGCTAGTCATACATCGGTGTATAAACACACGAACATTTTTTTAAAATATAAAATCGTCCAAAAAGAGGAAACATACCGGCATGAGAAATACCTTTCTTAAAAAAAATTGTTACAAATTGGTCTATTTTTGGAGGAGGAAACAGGGAACACAAAACCATGTTTTCGCCAATTTTACGTAGGTATTATGAGGCGAAGCTGCAGTTGTCTATTTCTAAGCCGTGCAAAGCGACAGCAAATTTTTTCAAATGCCAATTTTTTAAAAAGCTTCCGCCTTTTTCCTCTAAAAATATCTTAATCTTATTCAAGAAGCACAAAAATCATCAATTGCAAATGCAAACACTGAAATTAATCACATCACATCATCACATCATCAGCCTATGATAGTCCACTGCTGGACGTAGGCCTCTCCTATTAACTATGCATATAGACGCATTAGGAGGTAAATGCCCATAATCGCCACGCTGGGCAAGCGGATTGGCGATCGCAGTAATGTGCCCACTATGACGACGCTGCTGCCCGTCATCAATCAAATCAAAGAATGGTCAGTGACACTTCAATCCCTTAGTCGACTCTTACGACACCCGCAGGAGGAGTTGGGGTGGTGACAAATGTATTCTTACTGCCGTCACCACACGGCTGAAATTAATAGAATCAGTTAATAGACAGTCATTAAACCTCATATGGTGGCCTAACGTAAATAATGAAAAACATCCATCATCCATCATCATCAGCAGCCTATCGCAGTCTACTGCTGGACATAGGCCTCCCCAATTTCACGCCACCGTTTTCGATCTTTGGCTGCTCGCATCCAGCTCGTGCCAGCCATCCTGCGCAAATCGTCGCTGCACCTTGCCTGAGGGCGTCCTACACTACGCTTGCCGAGAAGCGATCTGCACTCAAGAACTCGTTTAGCCAGTCGGTTCTACGGATAATAAGGCCAGCCCACTGCCACTTCAGCTTGCTAACACGGTGGGCTAAGTCGATCACTTTGGTTCTCTGCCGGATAACCTTATTTCTGATTCGATCCCGCAAAGTGACGCCGAGCATTGCCCTTTCCATAGCTCGTTGAGCGACCTTGAACTTGTGGACCAGCCGTACCGTCAGTGTTCACGTTTCGGCTCCGTACGTCATGACGGGTAGGAAGCACTGATTGAAGACTTTTGTCTTCAGACACTGTGGGGTCGACGATGCGAAGAATATAATATAATGAAAAAACACACAGCTAGTAATACCTAGGATTATAAGCCAAAAAGCGGTTCAATAAGACCTACGTTACGACTTACAAGCAAGTGTGTTGAAAAAAGCATTACAGTTGGGAATCAGTAGACGTGAAATCTAGAGAATATGGAATCTGTAGACATAGGAATCAATCAGTAATATTGAAAATCTGTAGACATGGGCAACCGTAATGTTGGAATATTAAAGTATTGGGATTCTGTAGGTTTGTAAATCTGTAGTATTGGGAATGTGTAGACTTGGAATTCTGTAAAATAAATCTGTACAATTGGAAAGAATTCTGCCCAAGTAGTGTATTTTTTTCGTAAGTGCGTATTAATATCTGAAAATCTGCAATCCAGAAATGCAGCGCATACAATCTTTTGGGTCAGAGGGAACCGCTTGTCGATATTCGCAAGCATATTGTTGTTTAATGTCAATATGATCAGCGTGGCGCGTAATTTAAATGATTTTATTCCGTAAATTTTTTGTCGCGGCGTGGGTTTTTGAAAACCTCGGCGGCGGCGGCGGCGTGGGTCCCGCGGCGCGGCGCCGCCGCGCCGGCGTGGCGCACACCTCTACTATCACCGCTGTATTTTGTTTTTTAATTTAAACGTATTTCCAGGCCGAATATATTAAAACGTCATTCACAAAATGTGAAAAAAACTACGATTAATCGTATAAAACCCACAGCATTACTAAAATTGCATCGGTTATGAAGTAAATGGTTGATAAAGTTCGAGTATACTCACTTGTGGCGCCACGCGTTTGTATGACACGTCCTCGTCCAGTGCTGCTGTCGCGGTTACTGACGAATTGTGCGCCCTTTGTTTCACTCACGCACACTAGCGCTATAAGGTCCGTTAGCCAATGGAATAAGCTTTATGCATGAAAGAATTATTTTGAAGATAGTTGATTGGTCTACTTTTAAAATGCGTTATTCGAAATAACACGGTGATAGGTGCCAAATTTGGCACCCACGGTATTAGGCGCCTTTACCTTATAGGAATGTTTGTTAAATGGGTTTTTAAAATCGGAAATACTTATTTCTTTGTTTGGGGAATTGGTTTCTTCGTTGATTGAGGCTAAATGATTTCGGAGGTTTTTCAATGATTCGAATATGTCAACATAGGGGTTGTCATCAAAATGATGAACTTTTGTAAATACTTAATGTTATAAACGTTTTGCCATCATGGTTGATTTCTTGAAGGGATAGCAGAGTTTTTTCAGACTGCAAAACTTTTTCTGGTTCTGACAGGGAACTGAGGAAATCTTTTACGTAAGGTACACTTTCGTCAAGGTCTAATGAAGTGGGAATAATTATGGTTTTAAATGGGCTCTTCAGAAGGTTGTCATTGTGTTCAGTTATAATTGTATCATAATTTACATCGGGAGGTGATTTCAAGAACTTTGAATATGAGTCATCATTTGCAGGGGTAGTTACTTCAGGTAAGTTTTGAGTGGGGTTTGTTTCAGTGGGTTGTACCTCTAGGGATGGTGAATTTAGTTCATTAAGGCCTTCAAAAAGAGAGTCAAAATTGGTCGGAGAGAATTGTGGGTCTGGAGATAGCGACGGAAGGTCGAGAAGACCGAATGGATCAGGGTTATCAGGTTCAAAAGATGTTCCTGGTTGTGGATCATTATAGACGTCTATTTCTTCCGGAGACTGAACAGGATTTCCGTGAGTGTTTGCACTTTCTTCATTGATAGGTAATAGTGGTAAGACATGTTTGTCAGAAATCGGATATCGGGATAGTGCATCAGCTGCGCAATTCAGTTTACCTTTGCGGTAAATTATTTCATATTCGTATTCTTCCAATTTCAGACGCCAGCGTTGCAGTTTGCTGCTGGGATCGGTGTGGTTAAATAACCATTTTAGAGGGCGATGATCTGTCACGATATAGAATTTTCTGCCATATAGGTAAGGTCTGAAATATTTACAAAAATGTATTATAGCCAACAATTCCTTTTCGGTTGTGCTATAGTTACATTCATTTTTGTTTAATGTTCTAGAAGCATACGCTATTGGTTGGTCTTTGCCAATTTGGCCTTGGGACAAGATGCCAGAAATAGCGTAATTGGAAGCATCACAATTTAAAATAAAGGGTTTCGTAAAATCGGGATAAATTAGAATTGGGGCCGTTGTTAGTTTCGTTTTTAAGGTTTCAAATGCTAATTGTTGTTCGTGACCCCAGTTAAAGGGGGTATCCTTTTTCAGAAGGAGCGTCAGAGGCTTAGATATTTTAGAAAAATCGAGAATGAATCTTCGGTAATAGGATACAAGGCCTAAGAAGGATTTGATGTCCTTCGGAGACTTTGGAGTGGGAAATTCAGTGACGACTTTGATTTTTTCAGGATTTGGTTTTACACCTTTATCACTAATGACATGTCCGAGGTAAGTAACTTCTTTCCGTAGGAATTCGCATTTGTCTGGCTGTAGTTTCAGGTTATAGTTTCGCAGTTTGTCAAAAACAGCTGATAGATTATCTATGTGGGACGCAAGGTCATAGGAATAGATCACGATGTCGTCTAGGTAGACAAAACAACGAACACCTTGGATACCAGTAAGGCAATTATTCATTAACCTTTGAAATGTGGACGGGGCGTTTTTTAGGCCAAAAGGCATTCTATTAAATTGAAATTGACCTTGCGGGACCGAGAAACTCGTTTTCTCTGCGTCTTCAGGAGACATATTTATTTGGTGAAACCCGGAGGCTAGATCAAGGGTAGAAAAATATTTACTGTTGCCTAATTGATCTAAAATATCTGTAATTTGAGGTATGGGGTAGGTTTCGCCGATTGTTATATCATTAAGTTTGCGATAGTCAATAACTACTCGCCATTTTTGTTCTCCTGAAGCATCTAACTATATATATATATATATATATATATATATATATATATATATATATATATGTGTGTACTAATACTGTTTAATGTTTCAATTAACATTAATCAGTATTAACACTAATGTGTACACTAATACTGATTAATGTTAATTAGTAGTACCTAGTTTTCTCTTATAACACTAAGTTTTAGTTATAGTAAGTTTTTAGTTGTTTACATTCTCTTTAAATTGTTTTGCTTGAGGTGTTTACCTTTAAGTGGTTGTGACATACCTCCCTACATGTTTTAGTTAGTAAGTTTTGAATGTATTGATGTCAACAATCGTTGGTGAACCTTAAATAAATAAAATAAAATAAAATAAAATAAACTTTTTGGGAACGACCCAAATAGGAGATGACCATGGGGAAATTGAAGGTTTTATTATATCTTGCTCCAGCATTTTATCCACTTGTTTACTGACTTCGTTTTTGTGTACATCTGGGAATCTATAAGACTTAGTGTAGATAGGGGTCTCGTTATTGGTTCGGATTTTGTGTTCGATATTAGGAGTAGACGTTAGTTTGTCACCTGGAAGGTGGAAAATGTCAGAGTATTGAGAACAGATTTCCGTCAGGGCATTTGCTTCTTCGTCATTTAAATGAGAAATTCGTAATGAATTCAGGACTTCTTCAGTACGTCTGGCAGTGTCACCAGTTATGGAATAGGCTAATTTTACGTCAAGTGGGTCAACTTTCAATTTAAGGTCGGGATTTAGTGTAACAGAATTTTCGGACGTATTTATTATGGATAGTATAGCGTATGTGATCGGGATGTACTATTACGCACTGGGAGTTTGTGTATAAATAATAAAATGCACAACTTACAATTCAGCGTATATTGGAGTACACACAGGATGCATACACAAGCAGTTCAGAAGGCACAGAAGGGTAGAATGCACAAGCACAGGAAAGTCTTAAAGCGATAGCAAGTAAAGTCCGAAAGATAGAAAATAGGATAGGTATACAAACAAGCAAGCAAGCACTAAGATCGCGGCTATTGTTTAGCGAGCAAACAGACATGCGTTCCGCGTCGTATCTAGGCAATGACTGTCAAATGACCTCTGATGCGCGGGCGCCGCGTCTCCATACCTAACCGGTATTGACTAGTGAGAGGGTACGGTCGATATCGTTTGTCGATATCGATATCGACGTCGACTAGGTGGTTGGCATAAGTATGTGTCGACTAACTTGGCGTGTTGATGAAAAACATAGTAGATAAATGTTTATAATTGTATATATAAATATAGGTATGTAAATATAGGTATAAGTTAAGTATAAGTTAAAAATTGTAAATATATATAATTTAGTGGGAGGAGTAAAATGTACATGATTAAAAATTAAAATGTGTATATAAGTACCTACACCACCCCCCACCAGAGTCCCTCAGGGACGATAATAATCAGGGAACCTAATAACGCGACCCGAACGAGTTGTTTTGTTTTGGAGCAACTGAGGTTCTTCTGACGCGGTAGTGTCTTTGACATCTAATATAAAGGCTGGTTTGAGCCGGTCAATAGAAACAGTAACTTCCCTATTATTGAGAAGAATTTTAAAAAACTTGTCTTCTCTGATGAGAACTTTGTGTGGCCCAGAGTAAGCTGGAGTAAGGGAACCTCTTGTAGTGTCATCACGCAGGAAGACATGACTACAGGTTTCTAGTTCTTTGTGAACAAATACTCTGGGCTTACAGTGGCGTGAAGCTGGAACGGGTCGTAACTTTTCTACAAAGCCTCTTAGTCTGGCTGAGAAGTCAGAAATATCTGAACTACCGTTCAGACTGCCTTCTGAACTGCTTGTGTATGCATCCTGTGTGTACTCCAATATACGCTGAATTGTAAGTTGTGCATTTTATTATTTATACACAAACTCCCAGTGCGTAATAGTACATCACGTCGGGGTCACCAGTATAGCGTATGTGATCGGGATGTACTATTACGCACTGGGAGTTTGTGTATAAATAATAAAATGCACAACTTACAATTCAGCGTATATTGGAGTACACACAGGATGCATACACAAGCAGTTCAGAAGGCACAGAAGGGTAGAATGCACAAGCACAGGAAAGTCTTAAAGCGATAGCAAGTAAAGTCCGAAAGATAGAAAATAGGATAGGTATACAAACAAGCAAGCAAGCACTAAGATCGCGGCTATTGTTTAGCGAGCAAACAGACATGCGTTCCGCGTCGTATCTAGGCAATGACTGTCAAATGACCTCTGATGCGCGGGCGCCGCGTCTCCATACCTAACCGGTATTGACTAGTGAGAGGGTACGGTCGATATCGTTTGTCGATATCGATATCGACGTCGACTAGGTGGTTGGCATAAGTATGTGTCGACTAACTTGGCGTGTTGATGAAAAACATAGTAGATAAATGTTTATAATTGTATATATAAATATAGGTATGTAAATATAGGTATAAGTTAAGTATAAGTTAAAAATTGTAAATATATATAATTTAGTGGGAGGAGTAAAATGTACATGATTAAAAATTAAAATGTGTATATAAGTACCTACAATAGATTGATGCGATTGTTTTCTTTTACCTTCACAATACAGTTAGCTATTAGCAGGGATTCGGTTAAATGTTGGTCAGTGATGATTCCTTCTTTTATTTCAGGATTTACTACGGTGCATTCTATTATTGTTTCAGTTCTCGGGGGAATATTATAGTTTGGTTCTTCAAAAGTGAGCTTAACTTTTTGATTGTTTAATTCTAAACATTTATTTCCATAGTTGATGTTGCAACCATACTTAAGAAACATATCATTGCCAATAATACCGTCATATGGTATCTCGATTTTTCCCATGACATGGAAGTCATTGGTTATGGCAAGGTCGCCAGAAAGGTTAATTTGGGGTTGAATATGCCCAAGGCTTCTGATTGGTTCGTTAGTGGAATCAATTCCTTTGACGCCAATCACACTATGAAATAATTTTGCGACCTTGTCAATTGAACTTTTTTTTATCAGACAGACAGACGCACCAGTGTCGATTAAAAAAGTTAAGGGCTTTGAACTTACAGATGTCGGCACATTAATATACGGAAGGTACCTATCGCGTCTGATATCAATTTGGTAGATTTTTTCAGGGAATGGACTTATGAGGTTTTGATACTGTCTTGTATTTCTTTGTTGGAGAATGGACTTAGAAGGTTCGGTGCCTGATACAACTTTAGGACTCGGACGACACCGTTCCGAGCCTAATTTTCGTTTAAATGAATTGAAGAGAGATCTACTTCGTCAACACCTTCATTCTCTTGGAGGAAATTGACAGGGCGAGCAGAGGGAGTCGAAGTGTTATTTGAACTAAATCGTCTGTTATTAAATGCCCTTTTGCGGCATTCTTCGAGTGTATGTCCGGGAATTTTGCAATAGCGACACACCACCTTTGGACGCTCGTCTGTGGTGGTCCTGGGTCGGAATGTATTATTCGTGGACGTGCTTGGATTAGCTGTGGCTGGAGCCTTATTAAAAGGCATGTTGGGTTTTTTATTAAGGTAATTGAGAATTCTGTCTTCAGACAAGGCAAGGTTGATCGCTTCATTGAGCGTCTTGGGGGACTTGCAACGCAAGGCCAGCGATATTTTGGGGTTGATACCCATTATGAATGAATTAAGAGCGAGGTCTTCCATAGAAGCGAGTCGGCCTGCCAGTTCCATTTTCTTAGGGCAAGACATTGTTACTTCAGTAAGTAACTGAGACAAGCAAGACTCGATTCTGAGAGAATATTGATTTACAGATTCATTTGGACCTTGTTTGCATTCTTGTAAATCTGTCAGCAGGTGAGCATAGTGTTTTCTTTCCCCAAATTGGGTTTTTAGGAATTCTTTTAGTGTTTGCCAATTATCAAATTCTTTAATGGAGCAAGCCACTTCGGCCTTGCCTTCGAGTTGGCTTATTATATATTTAAGCACTATGCTCTCCTGGCTCTTAGAGGTTAGTGAAATAGCATTTGCGCAATTATTAACAAACGCGTTTAATTTTTCTCTGGAGCCATCGTATGGCTTTATGAATTTGAGAATCACATTTTAGGGAATTTCCGATAACATCAGTTTCGGCACATTTTGAGCGTCTGCTTTTAGAGAGCCTGCTTCGGCAGCAGCTTTGCCAGATACTCCGGCTGTCTCCGGCATTTTGTGAAATTAATAGATTGATTATCTTTACTAGATTGCGACGGTGTAACGGGCGGCCAGTCACCCAGAATGCACAATACACTTAGAGATATGAAACGCGGTTAAATGAATCAGGATGCTAAATTATTTACAAAATAGGAGTTAGTTACTAAGTAGTAAGGATTCTTTACGCACTTTCACAACACGGCACTAATAATCACCTTGAAGAAAATGGAAAGTACTCACAGAGAAATTATGATCACATGTAAACGTGTCATTTTCAGGAACTCGGGAACTCGGAATACAGGAACTCAGGAACTTTTGCACTTTATTAGATGTAACGTCCTTGGGATAGATTTTGGAGCTTGTAGATGCGACGCCCGTAGACTGCAGATTTAGTAGGAATTTGTTGCGATAGATTTTGGAACTTGTAGATGCGACGTCCGTAGACTGCAGATTTAGTAGGAATTTGTTGCGATAGATTTTGGAACTTGTAGATGCGACGTCCGTAGACTGCAGATTTAGAAGGAATTGGAGACTACTGTCCTTGAGACAGAGTTTGGAATTGTATGTAGAAATATGTCCGTAGACAGTGTCTCGTAAGACGAATTGGAATTGGAATTGGAATTTGAGAACTTGTAGAGTTTTTCACTGCATTTTTCACCACATTGTTTTTCTTTTTCGGAAGCGTTTTCCGGGGATTCTTTAAAGAAAATCCCACCGCTGCCACCATTTGTTATACGAAAACACTCGAGGTCATTTTTAAAAAAAAGTTTATTTCACTTAACACTACTTTTACATTTACAATGACCTTAGATTATTGGCCTTGAAGGCCAGGGCGACCCTCAAGGGTAAGCGCGGACAACGCGTGACGTTGTGTTTGGAAGTAGGACTCGAACTAACGAGGAGGTTATTGTGAGAGCTATTATAGACTTGAGGGAAGGGAAGTGCGGTGCTGGAGAAAAGCTAGATCGGCCAGAAAGGGTGCAAGTAGGATTTATAACAGTTCGTATCTCACGACTAATGCGGCTGAGTGGTTGTTGCATACTAGCAAGAGGGGTGGGGTGAAATGGCGTCATGCATAATATAGCAGGTGAGGAGAAAATTCTACTATTTTAGTAGTTATTGCGGTCTTACATTAGATCCGATCTTAGCCGAGTGTACCTTAAATGTCATAGTAGATGGCAAACCGTTTGCTGGTCACGCACAGGTGCGCGCCACGCAAGCGGTGTGCCATCTAATATGACATTTACATACGCTACAACGCGAACGCCACGCACAAGCATCCGGCGTCGCTTGGCCTTAAAACGACTTAATTATGAAAGCAAATTAATATAAATAAATATCTTGGGACATCTTAAGGTGCGGTTAAACTAAAAGAGCATTCGCTGTTCTAGCGCCCGTTCTAAGAAATCAACCAATCGCGTTTTGCGGTACACAAAACGTGATTGGTTGATTTCTTAGAACGGGCGCTAGAACAGCGAATGCTCTTTTAGTTTAACCGCACCTTTACACAAATCGACCTAGTCCCACGGTAAGTTCAATTAAGGCTTGTGATGTGGGTACCAGGTGACTATATAAATATAATAATAATATAATAAGTTAGTTAAGTGTTGAATCTATGTAACGCTTTGGTGTAAACTGTAATGTTACATAATTTTATGATTCCAATAAATAATAATAATAATAATAATACGGGGATGACGTTACGAACCTGAGTGTGAGTACTTCAGACAATGAGCAATTGAGGAGGACTCTGGAAGAGGCGATTATGCAGCATCGCTTCACACCCGAATCTAGGCCACGATTACCACGTTTGCCCATGAATAGGCGCAATCTAGCGTTGATGGGAGCCCTAAACGCTTTACTGGAGCCGTATATACGATCCAGTAAAGATTTGGAAGATACGCACTCGATCATGTACTGCGGGGCCATCGCGGCGTGCCGTGTTGCTCGAGTCAAGTTTCCGGACTCTGACCGTGCACCTAGGACCGCCGGAGGTGACCCCGCATGGCAGGTGCGGATCGAGCGTCGTATCGACTCGTTTAGGACTCTCATTGCAAAGCTGATCTGCTTCAGGGGGGGTAACAACCGCCCCCGAGTAATGCGCTTTGTGAACCAGGCGTTCGCGGGAACGGGTATTGCACCCCGCGACTACATGGCCAACCTCACAGAGCGCATCGACTTTCTGAAGCAGAAGGTTTATGCATTGGCAAACCGTATTCGCCGCTACAGAGAGCGTGTGAACCGATTCCAGCAGAATCGCCTTTTCCAGAGTGACCAAAGGAAGGTTTACCGAAAGTGGGAGGAAACCGACTGCCGTGTGTCCGACGCGCGGTTGCCGGATGCTACTGCTATGAGTGATTTCTGGCGTAGTATCTGGTCAGCGCCCGTCGGACACACCGAGAGTGAATGGATGACCGTTGTCGAACGTGAATGCGAGACCATCGAACCTATGGGGGCAGTCACCATCAGCCCCGATGACGTAAGTTGTGCTATCCGCACGACTCAGAACTGGAAAAGTCCTGGGCCGGATGGATTACACAACTTCTGGTTAAAATGGTTTCGATGCTCGCACTCACGATTGGCAACGCAATTCCAACAAGCCCTCGAGCGCGGTTCCCTGCCACCTTCCTTAACAACTGGAGTAACCTTCCTGCTCTACAAGTCCGGTAGTACCACGGAAGCGAAGAACTACCGACCCATCACGTGCTTGCCCACAATGTACAAGCTCCTTACATCCATTTTGAGAGTTAAAATTAACACGCACATTGTTGCGAACAAAGTTTTGGCTCCTGCTCAAAATGGATGTAGGGTTGGGTCCCGTGGTACTAAAGAGCTCCTCCTCATTGACATGACCATTTGCCAGCAAGTTCGGCGTAACAAAGGGGCCCTCTCCGCTGCTTGGATTGACTATAAGAAGGCCTATGATTCGGTGCCTCATTCATGGTTGGAAAGGGTCTTGGAGCTGTATAAAGTTAATGCAACTTTAAGATCCTTTCTTGGCGCGTGTATGAGGCAGTGGACCACAGTCCTTCGTCAACCAGGAGGCGAGGATGGCCCCTCTGGTCCGCAGGACTTAATAAGGATCGAGCGAGGAATATTCCAGGGTGACAGTCTGAGTCCCTTATGGTTCTGCCTAGCTCTGAATCCGCTCAGCACCCTGCTGAAGGATTCAGGACTAGGTTGCCGGCTTCGGAGAGAGGGTGAAGTCATTTCTCACCTTCTGTACATGGATGATCTCAAATTATTTGCGCCAAATAGCCAAGACTTGTTGGAGCTACTGCGAACCACAGAAGTTTTCAGTAGTGCCATCAAAATGGAGTTTGGTGTCGATAAGTGTGCGGTTATGCATGTGCAGCGGGGGAAAGTAGTAAATTCAACAAATTTACAGCTTTCTGAGACAATGTCGTTCAGATCTATCTCGGAAGCAGAAACCTATAAATACCTTGGTATGTCACAGTCTTTGGGTATTGAAGATATGGGAATTAGACAGGCGGTGAAGGAGCGCTTTTTCAGCCGGCTCACAAAAGTACTTAACAGTCTTTTGTCAGGAGGCAACAAAGTGCGCGCCTTCAACGCCTGGGTAATACCCATACTCACATACTCTTTTGGCATACTAAGGTGGACTCAGACCGAGCTGGACGCCCTGGATCGAAGGGTCCGTACACTGCTTACCACACATCGAATGTTACACCCGCGCTCATCAGTTATGAGATTGTACATCCCGCGTAAATGTGGAGGCCGCGGCTTCTTAAATGCCAAAGACCTCCACAACCGCGAGGTGTACAATCTTAGAAACTATTTTCTTAACAATGAGTGCGGGATGCATCGAGATGTGGTGGCAGTAGACCGGAACCTCACGCCGCTCTCCTTGGCAAAAGAGAACTGGCGCAGACCTGTGGTGCTAAGCACCGAGGACCGCAAGGCGGTATGGAAGAGCAAGGAGCTACACGGGCGGTTCTACAAAGCCCTCACGGGACCTGACGTAGATCTGCTCGCGTCGGTGAACTGGCTACGATTCGGGGACCTCTTCGGAGAAACCGAGGGTTTTGCCTGTGCAATTGCTGACGAGGTTATCATGACGAATAACTACCGGAAATATATCCTGAAGGACGGTACGGTCGACATTTGTCGGGCATGCCGCCGTCCCGGTGAGTCACTCAGGCATATTATTTCCGGTTGTTCTCAGATTGTTAACACCGAGTACTTGCACAGACACAACCTCGTAGCCAGGATTATACACCAGCAGCTTGCTCTTCAATACGGCCTCGTGGGCTTCGAAGTGCCTTACTATAAGTACACACCTGCGGCAGTTCTCGAAAATGGTCGTGCCACGCTCTATTGGGATCGATCTATCATCACGGACAGGACTATTGTAGCCAATAAGCCTGATATCGTGCTGATAGATCGATCGCAACGCCGGGCAATGCTCATCGACATCACCATCCCCCATGACGAGAACCTCGTGAAGGCCGAGAAGGACAAAGCCAGTAAGTACCTTGACTTGGCTCACGAGGTAACCGACATGTGGGACGTTGATTCGGCGATCATTGTGCCGATAGTTGTTTCTGCGAATGGTCTCATAGCGAAGAGCCTCGATCAACACCTCAAGAGGCTCTCGCTAGGTGGTTGGATCAAGGGTCAGATGCAGAAGGCGGTAATCCTGGACACGGCGCGCATAGTCCGGCGGTTCCTCTCCCTGTAGCCCTAACCACCGGCAGCTTGGGCCCGCTCCGCTGCCGGCGGCCCTCTAGGTTAGGTTTTTTATAATGTGTTTATATGTTTTGTATCTTTTTTGTATGTTGTATTGTATTTTACTTTTATAATCATATTGTAAAACACCTAACCCGAGACGCATAATAAATAAAGAGGAATAATAATAATAGATAGATGCATATAGATCCTTAAATACATAGACAGCCATGACGAAGGAACAAATATTAATTAAATAATATTAAAGTCGCAGGATTCCGCTGAATGCGGGTGGCGCAGGACCGGTCATTGTGGCAATATTTGGGGGAGGCCTATGTTCAGCAATGGTCGTCTTCTGATATGATGATGATGGTGATGATTAACCCTTTGACCATTTGACAACTCTGTCAAATCATTCAATTTCGAACCTTACATGTTTGTAAATTGATTTGGTTTTGTTTTTTACATGATGGCAAATGTATTGCCATTATTGCCAATACCCATTAAAGGGTTTAAAGTGCTACGTAAAATTGAAGTTTCTGTATATATATTTCCAAATAATATTGATATTTTATTTCGGTTTTTTAATGCATTACCACCCTTATTCATAAATGAGAAATGTGTCCTAACTTAGCAAGCCGTTAAGTATTGTTTGTCTCTTTCGGTACTGTACACATACTAATAAAACCGAAAGGGACAAGGGACAAACAATAGTTTACGATCTGCTGGGTTAGGAGACATTTATGCGGTTCCGGTATCCATCCTAGTTGTGGCTAAATGCTGTCATTCTTATTTTACATGACAATGAAGACTTCTAAATATTCGAGAATAACATAAAGTTGACATTACGGGTAAAATTACTTTTCTGCCCTCCGGCCTGCAAACAGCACTTTTCCGGCCGGTGCGCTAAACTAAGTTGCCGCCTGTCGGCTCCGTTGAGCAGAAAAATAATATACACACCTCCTAAATGGGAAAGCCTCGGATCACATGTTTGTTCTCCAATTACCTACACGTCATCCGAGACATTTCCCACTTAAACGGCCTTGACATGTAATCTACTATTGATTTGAATCGTCAAATACTTTAGGATATGTTCTCTAGTGCCAAATTGCCAATAATTAATTTTCTTTCTTCTTTCTATAAGACTTCGACGTTGCAAAATTGTCTCATGGCGACAATGAAATGTTATCTATCAACTGGGCTCCTCCCGCGAACCGCGAACCAAGTGTTGCCTCCCTGTCACACTTACGTACAAATCCATAAGTGCGAGAGAGAGGTTCGTTCGTGGTTCACGATAGGGCCTTTGCGCCTATGGGCAAGTTAGTAAGGGTGATGGGGTCTTATCGTATACGTAATTGCCTTAGTATTCTTGTCACGAATCCTGGTTGCAGATGACGTCATTGAACTGGGGAAATTTTAGCTTAGTTAACCTTTTCTTATGTGACGAAGGTTGACAACTGAGCTCTCAGCCCACCTGATGGAAAGCAGGAACTGAGGCCCATGGACATAGCGATAAGAAAATTGCCTACCCTGAGGACTTAGATGGATTGCCTCTATCTATGCCAGTAATTACGCCGGCTATCTTACCCCCAAACCGAAACACAGCAGTGCAAACACTGCTAATATTTAGCGGCAGGTTAACTGGTCAGACGGTGGTAGCTATCCGGGCGGACCCTGCACGAGGTCCTACCACCAACCACCAACTGTCTCGGTCGGTCGATCATGTGTACTTTGTAATCAAAATTACAAAGTACACATACAAATGTAATTTACAGAAGTATCAGATTATTGTTTGCCTAAATGTGCCTGAAATGTAAATTTTTGGACTAAATACTCACTTGTCTTAAATGGAATGTCCCAAGGACTTAAAGTTAAAAGCATGTATATTTTCTTCTGTATTACTGTATTACACGCATTCGTCTGAACCTATTATGAAACTAGCTACGCACGTTTCATAAAGCACGCAAAGAGACACATAAAGAGGTGCCCTCATCATCTGACCTGGGATCTTCAACTTCGCAATTTATACACAGAAGTGACAGAAAAGATACGAAAAATATTGCGTAAAATTCAATGAAATTCTTAAATATTCGCAATTCTGTATCTACCCAAATCTCTACCTACCACATGTTTCAATGTAGTTATCGAAAAGGTGCAGGTAGGTAAAAAACAGGTATATTTAGTGCAACATTGAGGATTATACCTCCTTTCTGAACCCTTAGGGCGATCCTCGACCCCAATGGTCTTGTATCTGTATACATAGTTGTTTTGGTTCTGGGCTACGAACAAATAAAACATGGAAGCCGCACGCCATACTAAATTGCCATAAAAATTTAGGACCGTTTTTAAACGGTCCTAAATTTTTGTTGACAAATGTCAGCCCCTCTTCAATGCATCACGGCAATTATTTCAATGTCAACCTATAAAAACTTAAACCGCCATTTTAAGATAGTTGTGATTGGTCTATGAAAGTTTTGATTGGCTCTATTCTATAAACATTTGTCAGATGTTGCGCCGAAATATGCGCGGTGTTAAGAAAAGCGCTATGTCCTGCCCATCTTGGCACAATTGAACAATTGTTATTGGGGGCATTTTTGACCTAGCGTTAGACGTCCATGTTTATATGGTCTCAGGTTCTGAGTGGTTCTCCAGGTGGGTGAATCAACTTTTTTCTGTCTGTTATTGCCATGGTTACGGTCGCCTGAATCACGCTGGTTTTATGCAAAATTATGCTACTTAAACTATGCAAATATGCTTCTAGGCCATTGTTTGTAAGTGGCCCATTAAGAAAAGAGCTTATTAACATCAGAAAAATGCATGTTTGCATTGTTTGAGTAGCATAATTTTGCATAAAACCAACGTGACTCAGGCGACCGTATCCATGACAATACTCGTAACAGACAGAAAAAAGTTGATTCACCCAGGTGCATTTAGACCAAACGAGCATTCGCTCATTCTATCCCTCACTCTACGAAATTCGTTCGTTACACAAAACGTGATTCGTCGAAATTCGTTGATTTCGTAGAGTGGGAGAATCAGCGAAGCTCGTTTGGTCTAAATCCACCTTCCGAGGAACGTTTTAACCGCTCGGATTGAAAAATCACTCATTAAAATCACATTCGATATTGATAAATTGGTAGGCTAGTAGAGTCGATCCCTCACACTCGTGGGAATCATATGGATACTGAAATTAAAAAAACAAAAAATAAGATGACAAAAGGTGTAGAGAAACCCAAGATCAAGGGTACTAAGGTGGAAAAGCGCATCCGGAGGAGGAGCAAGGATGGCGCAGCAAAGATGGCGGAGAGCGTGGCGGACATGCTCGCAGTAGACGAGGAAAGCGACCAGTCATCAGACTGCACGCTCATCTCGGTCCGGTCACGATCAAGGTCAAAATCGAGTACGTCGGTGGGCCCTAGCGGGCGTTTCTGGAACCAATCTGGGTCCAACAGCAGAGAAGGTTCTCTTCACCTCTCGGACGATTCGTCGTTGAACGAATCAGGGAAGGTGAAGCGCCCTAGAGGCCGTCCACCAACGACTGGCCAGTACATCGGTCTAGCAGCGGCGCAGAAAGCTCTCAACGAGGCAAAACGAGAGGCTCTCGAAGTGGAGGCGGAGATGGCTGTTGCAAGCCAGGCGAAAGCGGCAAGAGATAGGTGGGACAAACAATTTCCAAAGGTGCTCCCCGCCAAACCTAACAAGGACGAGACAGCCACGGGCCTCACAGAATCGGTGACCACCCAAGTGGCCATCATCAAGGACGTAGCGGTCAAGTCCAAGCACTTAAAGGGTCAATTTGTGCGCGCTCTCAAAGAAGCAGCGGAAACCATTGGGGAGGCTGTCCAAATTTTGAGCGAGCGCACAATCTCGGACGAGACTCGCCAACTGCAGGCGGCGAACAAAAGTCTGCAAGCGGAGATGGCCAGTCTTCGCTGTGAACTGGCCCAATTGAAGGCGGAAGTGGAAAGGGCTAGGCGAAATGAAAGCCCTGTGATACCGCCCCCTGAATCAGTACAGGATACAGAGATGCGCGACCCGGTGGTAACCGCAGTTGACAAACTGCCATCGACACGCGCAAGGGCCCCGGCGGGCAACCTCGAACCCGCTCTCGGGAACGAGGAGCTGATGCGCGCAGTGGCTCTCAAGGTGGGAGAGATAGTAGGTGCACGCCTGGATGGGCTCGAAGCCGAGGGTCGCCTCCTACCGGCCAAACAACTGCGGCCGCCTCTAGCAGCAACCAGGAAAAACCAGGCAGCGGCATCTTCAATATCCTCTGCAGTTACAGCAACAGCAGGGACCAGTGGCAAGGCAATCGTTATTGACGCCACCAGGAAGCCGCAATCTGCTCCGGAGGCTAAAACCACCAAGAAAACCAAGGCGAAGGGTGCCAATAAAAGAAGCGAGGCCAGGACCCAGGCATCAAAAGAGCCGCCCACGCCCCGCTCATTGCCACCAGCGCCTGCCACCATGAAAGAGGGGTGGAACGTTGTAGCAAGCAAGGGAAGCAAACGGAGGGCTGCGCAACGCGCCGCCCCAGCGCAGCCAGTGGGAAAAGCAAAAGCCCAGAAACTGAAAGCTCCACGATCGGCGGCCGTTGTGCTAACGCTTCAACCGGAGGCAGTTGAGAGGGGCGTCACTTATAAAGACGTCATCACTGAGGCCAGGACCAAGGTCCAGCTAGCCGAAATTGATATCCCCGGCGGTTTGCGCTTCCGGAGAGCGGCCACCGGAGCATGCATTCTCGAGGTCCCTGGCACAACCAGCGGAGATAAAGCCGACAAATTAGCTGAGGCGATTCGGCAACAGGTTGGCACAGATAAAGTGCGAGTGGCAAGGCCCTCAAAAAGTATCGACGTTCGTGTCACTGGCCTTGACGAATCCGTCTCGGCAGATGAGGTGGCTGCTGCGGTGGCACGTAATGGAGAATGCGCCATGGACGCAGTAAAGGTTGGAGAAATACGCCAAGGATTTTCGGGACTCGGAACAGTATGGGTTCGATGCCCAATCATGGCCGCCAAGAAGATAGTATCCGGGGGTCGGCTTCTGGTGGGCTGGGTCTCTGCACAGGTCAAATTGATGGATCAGAGACCCTTGCGGTGTTTCCGGTGCTTCCGCAACGGCCACGTCAGTGCGCAGTGCCCAGCGGAAACGGACCGGTCAAACAGCTGCTTCCAATGCGGCAAAGATGGTCACAAAGCGGCCCAGTGCACTGCTTCGCCGCATTGCGTTGAATGTGCAGCAGCTGGTAAGCCGTCTGGGCACAGAATAAGCAGCAAGGCATGCTCTGCACCCAAAGCTGCTGGGAAAAGAAAGGCGACCAATGCTGCCAGTGGCCTCCAGGCCCCTTCGCAGCCCACCGGATCGACCCCAACGGGACAGTCTACGACAGAGGAGGATTTATCTATGGTTGTGGGTTAAATGGACACCATAGAATTCCTTCAGACGAACCTCAACCATTGTGCCAGGGCCCAAGACCTATTCTGCCAGAGCCTAGCCCAGTGGGGCATACACATCGCCGTAGTAGCAGAGCCCTACAGAGTGCCGGTCAGAGACGACTGGGCTGGTGACCTCGACGGTACTGTGGCCATAGTTACGCGGAGCGCTGCTGGCTCCAGTTTTAAAAGCGTAACGAAGGGCCACGGCTGTGTCGCTGCAGTCTGCGGGGAGTTGGCGGTAGTCGCGGTCTACTTCTCCCCAAACAAAACCCTGGCAGACTTCGAAACATTCTTGGTGGAGCTTGGTACCCTCGTCGGCAGACTGCGTTCCAACCCGATGATTGTCGCGGGTGATTTTAATGCAAAGAGCTTGGCGTGGGGGTGCCCAGCAACTAATCCACGTGGGCGCACTCTCCTAGAATGGGCAATCGGCGCAAACCTGGCGGTCATAAACACCGGCACGGAGAACACATGTGTGCGGCAACAGGGCGGTTCTATCGTAGACATTACGTTTGCAAACACCGCCCTGGCACACCGCGTTCAAAATTGGGAGGTTCTGGTCGGCGTCGAAACACTGTCAGACCATCGATATATCAAGTTCGGAGTCACGAGACTCCCCAGGCCATGTCTTCCAAGACGGAACGACCCAGTTGGCGATGGTCCACGCTGGGTGCTCAAAAAACTGGACCGAGAGTCTCTTGAACTGGCAGCATTAGTTCGGTCATGGACATCAGAACCGCAGGGGGCGGTCGACGTGGAGGATGAAGCCGAATGGTTCCGCAAGTCCATGACCGATGTGTGTGACGCGGCGATGCCTCGAGCCAAGGGCTTCTCTCCCCGACGCGCAGTGTACTGGTGGTCTCCAGATCTTGCGCAGTTGCGCGAGGAGTGCGTGCTCAAAAGGCGCCAGTACACAAGACAGAGAAGTCGCCGACAACGAAACGATGAGGTGGAAGCGACCCTGTACACAAGGTACAAAGAGGCAAAAATGACCCTTAAAGCTGCCATCAGCAGTGCCATCGACCGAGCGCGGGAAGAGTTCCTGGAGACTCTAAACAGAGACCCATGGGGGCGGCCATACAAGCTTGTCAGACAGAAACTCCGCCCGTGGGCCCCTCCACTGACACAGAGTCTCCAGCCCCAGCTGTTGGATAACGTGGTTGCGACTCTGTTTCCCCATAGACCTCAACAACACCCACCGCCCATGGCACTACCTGGGGCAGCTGAGAGGCAGCAGGGGGTAGAAGCAGAGGCACCGAACGTTACTGAAGGAGAGCTTGGAGCGGCGGTGCTGAGGCTAAGGGCGAAAAATACGGCGCCTGGGCTTGACGGAATCCCGGGTCGAGCCTGGGTCTTAGCCATGAGTGCTCTGGAGCCAAGGCTGCGCCGCCTATTCAGCCAGTGCCTGGAGCAGGGTCGTTTCCCGGACGCGTGGAAAATTGGTCGCCTAGTCCTGCTCAAGAAAGAGGGCCGTCCTGCGGAGTCACCGTCGGCCTACCGGCCCATCGTGTTACTAGATGAGGTGGGCAAGCTCTTTGAGCGGATCATCGCGAACCGTCTCATTAAGCACCTCACCACCGAGGGGCCGGACTTGATCGATTGCCAATACGGATTCCGCAGTGGTCGCTCAACCATACACGCGATCCTGCAGGTCAAGAGGATAGCAGAGGATGCAGTCTCCCAGGGTGAGGTCGTATTGGCAGTGTCGCTTGACATTGCCAACGCCTTTAACACCCTCCCCTGGGGCTGCATAAATGAGGCCCTGCTGTACCACAAAGTACCCCACCATCTCAGCCGAATAGTAAAGGCCTACCTGCTTCGGAGGTTTGTGGCCTTTCCCGGGCAGCATGAGTGGGAGAGGCGGGAAATGGTGTGCGGTGTTCCACAGGGGTCGGTACTAGGACCGCTCCTGTGGAATATCGGATACGATTGGGTGTTGCGGGGAGGTCATCTGCGCGGGGTGGAGCTAGTGTGCTACGCGGACGACACGCTTGTTACGGCGCGCGGGGCCTCACTCAGAGACGCGTCCATCTTGGCCACTGCAGCAGTAGCCCACGTCGTGGGGAAGATCAGGCGGCTAGGGCTAGAGGTTGCCTTAAACAAATCCGAGGCCATATGTTTTCACGGTCCCCGTAAAGCACCCAAGGCTGGGTCTCACATCGTTGTAGGCGGCGTCCGGATCCCCATCCAACGAACGATGCGGTACCTGGGCATTGTTCTGGATAGTCGGTGGTCCTTCAAGGCGCATTTTGAACTGCTGACCCCAAAGCTGCTGAGTGCGGCTGCTGCGCTCGGGCGCCTGCTCCCGAATCTTGGGGGGCCAAAAACATCGTGCCGGCGCCTATACTCGGGGGTAATACGATCGATTGCCCTTTACGGTGCCCCAGTATGGGCCAAAGATCTGAATGCTAGAAACGCCAGCCAACTGCGCAGAGCGCAAAGAGTTATGGCGATCAGGTCCATACGCGGATATCGCACAATCTCCGGAGAAGCTGCATGCGTGCTGGCTGGATCTCTCCCGTGGGATCTAGACGCGAGGGCCCTTGCGTCTGTCTTTTTCTGGCGCGAGGAAGCGCGAGCTAGAGACTTCTGGCCAGAGCCACGGGAGATTCAAGCCAGGCGCGAGGAATTGAGCCGCGAGGCGGTATCAGAGTGGGTGGACCGGCTGGCCCGACCAACAGCGGGCGTCAGGACCATTGAGGCGATACGCCCAGTCATGTCCCAGTGGCTGGAGCGGGCTCACGGCGCTCTCACTTTCCGGCTCGTGCAGATCCTCTCGGGGCATGGTTGTTTCGGGAGTAGGGCTGCCATCCGTACGGGTTTCCCCGGATTTGTCCTAGTTTGTAGGCCGTCCGGGGGCCGTCCGGGGGGGGGTTTCAAGAAGTGTCCGGGGAAAACCCGGACACTTTTCATGTAAGGAATCACCTCATTGAATTTAAGTATTTATCGGCATTATTGTGTATAAGTAGGTAAACACCTAATAAATACAAAACACTAACTTCATTTAGTGTTACACGGTAAAATAACAACGGTAGATAGTCTCTCTGTCGTGCATTAGATTTTATGCGTAAATACTGACTTTTATGTTTAGAGCTTAGATAATTAGAAACTGAAAACTATCATTAAGCTTAATTTTTTTTAAATTTGAAGACTGATTTACTTGGGAATTCAGTTAAAACATATTATTAAACTGACTGGTTAGATTTAGATCTCCTAATATGATAATATGTACATTATTATTCAGAATTAAAATCTAAAGCAACTGGCTTTAGGTTTTATGCCTGAATTATGGTTTTTATGCTCGTTTTCTGGTTAATTTAGTAGAAGTTGACTGATTAACTAACTCTGTTTACGTAATAAGAAAAAGAGTCAAATTTTATTTTTTTGTAAGAAAAATTGTTTTGGTTTTTTATTGTTTTATTGAAAATTACACATTGTGTGAAATAAAAAAAAAACAAATGAATGAAAATTAAAGGCCTTTTTTATATTATTTTTCTACTCCTGGCCTTTTTTTTTGCTAGTTACATAGCTACGAACACTATTGTAAAGATATACAAAATTACATCTGTCAAAAGTCTATAGTCTATTTCTCAAAAACGCACTCTCAGCCGGTATCGTAATGTCGCAGCGTTGTTCGGAAAGAGAAGGCACGCGAGATATATGGGCGTCTCTCGCTGCCAGACGTCGTCACTTTCCGAACAGACTCAAAAACGTACTGCGTTCTGCCACAGACTGCCACATCACACTCATGATGGACGCCATATTGGATTTGTTCCCATCTTCGAGTTTTTACACTGCTACCAACATTAGTACGCGATTATTTATTACAATAATTACAATTATTAACTAAATATTTAGAAAACAGAATAAAAATTAGTTTTTTTCAATTATTTT
>JALPQI010004015.1:0-68271 GCA_025490895.1 Thaumatotibia leucotreta
TGTACAATTCTAAATATATTAGAAACTAAAGTAGTAGGTTAGTACCGTATTATTTTTTAGTATTCATTCAATTTTAAATAAAAATACAATTGACTAGTATGTAAAATATTTAATTTACTTAAGTAGATATGTTATGCGAATATATTATTAATATTTTTTCCAAATTGCCGGCGGTCAACGGTCAATGAAGTGTGTTTTGGTTAACATTATTTGTAGTCTCAACCTCTTCGTTTTGAATTAGACTATTTATCATTTTTAGTGTCGATTCCCCGGATTCGATTTTAAGACAATTTGTAGTTTCAGATATACTTGTTTTCCCTTAGGGTGCAGGCGTACTTTTGACAATTTGTTCATAGTCTTATTTATTACATTAAAGGAAGACTGCATTGGCAAATTCGAATTTTGCAAAAATTGTATGTTATTTTTTATCTCGGAGAAATGTGTAATTGTGTATTATGAATAAACTTCACTTCCTCTTCTACGCAGGCTATAGCGAATAAACGTTTTGATTCTTTTAAACGAATTCAAATAAACTGTTACAAATACTAAATACATTTTAAAAAGTTAAGATTTTTTTTTGTAAACCTTACGTTGCCACGAAACTGCCCGCTAGAGTGCGACGTATGATCATGAGATTTCCTCCGTGTATTGATTTATTTCTTTAACTTCCTAATTTTAACGTTTTACTAGTTTCGTTTAAATGGTAGGTATACCCTTTAATCACCAAGAACACACATCACATCATCAGCCTATCTCAGTCCACTGCTGGACGTAGGCCTCTCCATTCGTTTAGAACTTTAGACGCATTGCGAGGTAAATGCGCATAATTACCATGCTGGGCAAGCGGATTGGCGATCGCAGTAATGTGTCCCCTATAGGTGCGTTTAAACCAAAAGAGCATTCGCTATTCTAGCGCCCGTTCTACGAAATCAACCAATCACGTTTTGTGTACCGATCGAATTTCGTAGAGTGGGAGGTTAGAACAGCGAATGCTCTTTTAGTTTGAACGCACCTTATGATGACGTTGTTGGTCATCATTAATCTTCTATCAAGAATGGTCAGTGACACTTCATTCCCTTAGTCAGCTCTTACGATAACTGCGGGAAGAGTTGGGGTGGTGATAAATGTATTCTTACTGCCGTCACCAAACGGATAAAAACATTTAATGTAAAATAAATGCACTGTTCTGCCTACGAGTAACACTGACTGAAAAGATTTACAGCATCGCCTAAAAGTGTTAAGGCGGACGTCTATAAAGAAATTAGCGTGTAGGCCACATTTGACGAGGGAAAGGTTAATAGGAGATACCTGCATAAAGACATGATATTTCTCATGCGTCTATAAATATGATTTACTTTTACCCACGTGTCTGAGCAAGTTTGCGAAAGCAATATTAACTTCGTGGCAACAGCTGAGCCCAGCGTGACATACAAGTACTTTCCTTTAAGATTAAGTTCCTGCAGGATAATAATAGATCTTAGTGTTCTATAAATCACTACAGTAGGCGTACTGATTTATTTGTTTTAAGAAATATTGTATCCATAAAGTCAGTCCCTGGAAAGAAAAAAATAAGTAACTTTTTGTCCCATGAAATATTTTTAAAGGGGATCCTTAGGACGGATTCCTATTATACTGTATATTATATTCATTTCATTACTCTCGAAGGTACCTTTTTGACGGAATTTATCTACATCGATAAACGGTAATCGCGATCTTTACTATCCAGGCCAATGGATAACGCTAGAAGTAATTGTGAATGTTGGTATTAAATCACGGTTCCTGTAGTGTGTGCACTCATTGTTAACTAAACAAAGTGACATTATAGTGCTTTACTGATATATAACAAGGTAAAACACTTCATCACACCTGTTGCTTATAGTTTTCGTTATTTGTATAATATTTATAAACATGCTGGTTATGCGTCCATTTAGATAGGTCACGTTTTCAACACGTCACTGACACGTGGCGAGAAGGTTTAATAGATCATACATAATGTTACTTTAATGGTATTGACATTGGCTGTCTCGAATGAATAAGATGTTTCTATCAACAAACACATTAAGTTAATCCTTTCAGTCTTTAATATGTTTAGTCTTCTTGATACATCTGATAAGGAATATCTTACATATTTCCTTTTCTTTCATTTTCTTCTGGGAAATGTCGGCCAGGGCCAACAGGCGAATAGAAACAATGGCCTTTATTAGAAATATGATTTCACTCCTTTCAGTCTATGATAGAACTGGTGTATCTCTAAGCGAAGCCAACCAATTGGAATCCTTATGTCACTCAAGAAACTATGTAAATTGACGTTATAAAATAATAAATATAATTATACGATCGTATCGTAAGTAGGGGTTGGTGGTAGTCTGAAAGGATGGTTCTAACGACTCTCAGATGTGCTTCTATTTTTGAAGTAGCAGTATTCGCCATCTTTTGAATAGTTCTGACTTTTATACCTATTGAACATACTGTAAATAAATCTGCGTGACTCTGTCATCTGCCTAATGAAATAATACAATAAATACACAATGATTAGTCAGCCACTTTAGTATTTTTATAATCCGTTTATTATTGGACATGACTCAGTCACGTGGTTTTGTTTATGACAAATCTTTAAAATTAGTTTTATGCCAATAAATAAATGAAAGGAGTTTTGAAGTCAGGATTACCACCGACTACTTTTCCCGGCCGCTCTGAAGTCAATCCTGACAGCTGTCAGTTCGATACATAGTGTCAAAAAGCGACATTGTTGACAGATAGAGTACTGAACTGACAATTGTCAGGATTGGCTTCATACTCTTCATAGTAACCGATGACTGTAAACCAAGCAGCAGTTGACAATACATGCATTTCCACTTCGTTGTTATGAAATAATCCCTGTGCATTATACGAGTACCAGGCTCAGCTGATATCACACGTGTTATCTGGTGAGCTATATAAATATATGTACTTGCAGAAGTAAACATTGAACGCGTGTTTTTCTAAAATAGTCTAAACATTAATCAGCTCGCCTAACAACTAAGGGGAAGCTTAGATGTTTTTAAATTCTGTGGGTAGAATACCGACATTGTAACCTCTAGCCACTCACTTGCTTCATGTAGCTTTTGTTAAGGTGCATTCAGACCAAACGAACATTCGCTATTCTAACCCCCTACTCTACGAAATTCGATCGTTACACAAAACGTGATTGGTTGATTTCGTAGAGCGGGGGATAGAACAGCAAATGCTCTTTTGGACTGAATGCACCTTTACATGTCATCACTCTTATTTTACATAGACATAGACATAGAATAGAGTCTATCGCAAAAATCAAAGCAAGTGAGTGGCTAGAGAAACAATGTTGATCTTGGAGAAAAGTGGTAATACAGGGTAACATTTGGATCGTGATCTGAAATCTGTTTTTTAACAGAATTCTTTTTTTTATTTTTAAGTGGCTTATTTAATTTGGTTGGCTTTACATTATTAAAACAGGGTATTTTAGTAGATAATTAACTGGCTCTTTGGATCGGAACCGTTAATAATTGGAATGTCACGATAGCAAAAATAAATATCTTGGACTATTACATTGAAGTACCTATCTTACATATAACTGAAGAAAATCAGTAAAAATTATTTTTATTAAGCGGAGGGCTTTTAATAAGTTGAGCTAGTATGACTATGGGAACTACTATTTGATGATATTTATTTAAAGTAAATAGCACATTTTATTTCAATGACAACTCGTATAATTAGTTCACTGATAAGATTGAGCGATCTGTGTTGATTTTCGATTACGATAAGTACCTTATATCGAATTAGAGTATACAGTACGTATCTTTATCACTGGTAATTGACTGTCCAGCCTAAGTGCTTGTGTTGTGTAGTGTTCTTATACATTCGTGTTTATAGAGAATGGTGAGTTGATTTCAATATTATTTACAACGAGCCTTTGCTTAAAATTATGGTTAGGGGAAATTTATAAATACAAAGTTAAGTGTCGCTTTCGTACACATAATTACATATACCTACAGTGCATTGCAGTTAAAATATTTCCATTCATATTTAATAGATCATTTTACATTAAATATATTATACAAGGTGCTCGCGAGCATTCCGAAAGATTTTAACTATGCATTCTAGACATGAAAATAAACAAAAAAAAAATATGACGCCTAATGTCAATTCCACCAAAAAAAACGTTTTTTTTTTAGTCTTTTTGAACACTTTTTAACATTTCCAGTACTTTTTATCAAAACAACAATTTGTTTAAATTAGTTATTTCAATTGTTTTTTTTAGGTACAGGTTATTTCGTCAAGTCTATTCGTATTTTTTGATTGTCAGGCAAAAGGTATGGTAATATTAGAAAACATTGTGGTAGTATTGTAATCAAAAAGAAGTTAAATGACGAGATACGTCGATAAACTTATTTCGAAAAAAGGTTGAAATCAAGCCGAATCCAGGAAATTTTATGTAACATTAAAGACTCTAAATATGATCAGGAATCCAGCATTAAAATCTTTTGGTTTCCTCGCGAGCACCCTGTATATCATATCGCCTTCTAGGGGGTAAATTTTGACTCTCAAAATCTCACAGGCAACGGGGATGTACTTATATTTTGACCACCTTGTATATAAATTCAATATAGCTGTGCGTTATTCACATAATGTATTTCTGTGAGTTTTTATCAAGTATCTATACATTTCATCGATACGGGCCATACGGGATCTCTCGTTTGTATCGAAAATTGGGTCGCTATTATCACGCCGTTAATCCACCTGTGAAATTGTGTCCCCTGTCCCACGGTTACGCAGATACCCACTTTAGTGCTGATTTGTTACGTACGATTTATTTCGACCAAGCTTTATACGTTCATACATCACTTTCATAATAATATGTTGATCTTATCAGTCGATTTATAAGTCTGGAATATAAACTACTAGCGACCCGCCCCGGCTTCGCACGGGTACTATATTACCTACATAAAAACCTTCCTCTTGAATTACTCTACCTATTTAAAAAAATCTCATCAATATCCGTTGCGTAGTTTTAAAGATTTAAGCGTACAAAGGGACATAGGGACAGAAAAAGTGACTTTATTTTATACTATGTAGTGATAGTGATAATTATTGTAATTGTCATTAAGTTGATAACCAAAAGTATATTATCGCAACGGTCGAGGGAACAAAATCACTGCTGAAGTCGTCAGTCAAATATAATTTATGTTGTTTAAACTGAACCTTTGGGGGAGGCCCATGTCCAGCAGTGGACGTATTTCGACTGATATGACGATGATGACTAAGAAAAATAACATGATGTGTTTGTACGTATCATATTATAAGTTATGCGTATTAGGCAAATTCCGTCATGGAGCACCAGAATTAAAGTTTTCATTCTTTGAACAGTTTGAAGGGTGAAGGCCTACGGCAAACAGAATCGTAAACGAAGGAACACCTGACAAAAGCTACACCTTAGACCATTTAATCCTACTAACCTTTTTGTAGTGGGTGACTGACAAAATGTCAAAAAATCTATAAAAACCCCGAGGTAACACTTTTTGCATTTAGGCTATCTGGGTTAGACACACATACACAGATCGAAATTTGACGAGTTTCGATGTTTACTGTAGGAAACCTGAAATCTAATAGGCATCTGGCAGTTTGCGACAGCGTCGCTAATCAATTAAACGCAATCGGTGCGTCACGTGCGGGCGCCACAATGGTGCACGTTGCCGGCTGCCCGTCCTCAGCCTGAAAGGGAAAGGTTTGACGTAGACGATACACGTCATATCGTGTACAGAATCCTCACAAAGCCTTTCAAAAATGAGATGAGCGTTTCGCCAGCTGGGATTGTTAGTAAAAGAGACTTTTTGGTCACGTTTTTAAACGGGCTACCTTAAATTCACAAAATAATAGTTGCTGGAACGCGAAAGCAGCCTGAAAAGGAAAGGTTTGACGTAGACGATATGCGTCATATCGTACCTATACAGATTCCTCACAAAGTCTTTCAAAAATGAGCGGACTAGTTCGCCAAATGGGTGGGTAGATAAAAATTACACAAAATAGTTGCTTCCTGAACGTGGCAAGTATTTCATGCCACGAGGCCGAGGTGTTTTATGCGGAGCGCCACAATGGTGCAAGTTGCCTTCGCGGCCTGTAAAAACAGTAAAGCAAAAGGTTTGACGTGAACGTTACCCGTCATCGCAAACTGAATTTTCACAAGAAGCATTTAAAAATTAGTGTCCTGGGGCCCATTTCTCGAAAGCTTGTAACTTGTAATACAAGTGGAAGTTTCTTTTTGACACCATAAGTTAGATAAGGACTTCCGCTTGTATTACAAGTTACAAGCTTTTGAGAAATAGGTCCCTGATCACTTCGACACCTGATAGTCGTGACACTTTAGTCTATTCGTTAGAGACTTCCTATACTTATTAGTATAATCTAATCTTGCTTTCATAAAATAATAGTTCTCTGAACATGGCTACTATTCTATGCCCAGTGATTAATATCATAAACGCAAAAATAATCCAAGCACGAATTTAGCGGATTCATAAAAAACATTACTAGTTTACATTCGGGTTACATCGGGCCTAGCTCCCCGATACTGTGAAATCATGTAATCAATTTTGATTGAACTCATGTGAAATTTATTAAAGGCTTTGTATGTAAAATCTATGAATTTCAGTGACCACAAACCAGTTGCCCACATTTATTAACAACATAACCTAGTTCGGTATATCTATTTCAGTCATTCTGAAAGGAAGGTTTGTCGCAGATTATAAACGTCTCGTGCATGACTCCAGCCTTTGACGTTTGCTAAAAGTTACTGAAATGCGAACTCATTTTCCCGCGAAAAGAATCGGCACCTAGCTGCATAGTTACAAGTTATACGACCTAGTTTTCCTAGTTGGATTGTTCTGAGTTCTCTGCGCGTCACGGGCGAATTAACATGACATCGAGAAATATATCCTATGCCTGAATTCGGTGTTAATTCACCAAACACGCCTCGCATTGCTCGGCTGAAATTTGTTTCCTGTTTGAATGTACAGTCAAAGACAAAATAAGAGCAACACAAAAATGTTCAAAAATATGTCCCCATGCACTCTAATACCGTGTAATAAGATCATCGTAACATATTTATCAGTGGATTTTTTCGATACTTATTTTTGCACCTGACTGTACCCGGTTTTCCTGCAATTAATTTTATGGAGATTTGAAAGGGACAGCATTTTATGATTATGCTATAGTGAACAGTGACTGACAATGAGTCACAACAGCAAATTAAATACTGAGCATAAGGGTGAAGCTTGGATAAAGCACTGACAAGTGATTTGTGTTTTTTCACAACAGTAGTTTACATTTGTCTTGTGACATTTTGTTCATTGCACCTTTTTGTTTACTGCTTTACTGATTTGATTTGTTTTTCAGTAAACTGGCGAATAAGTTACTTACTTTGTTTGGTAGTTTTAAACAAGATTTTAGTCATTTAATAGTAAATACATAATTGTGATTATATTAATGATTGGAGTCGAATTAGATATAAAATATTCAATTTTGATACTCTTGCAGAAACTTAGTAGTGTGAATGGCACCTTCAGTGTCGGCAATATATCCTAATCCTAAGTATGATAACTGCCTTGGACTGGAATAAACTCGCTTTCCTGGATAATGTAAATAATGGAATATTATAAATGTTGTTGAAATGTTTGCTGTTCCAATGCTAATACCGTATCAAGAATTTGTGTAACAAGTTCAATAAACTTCGTTTCTTTGTTTTCCACATTTGTACTTACTTGTATCGATTTCGTGGTTCTGTTTCTATTTAACTTTAATTTAAATTAAATTACCTAATGGTTACAATTAGTCGTAACCTGGTCAAATACATTCAATTTAGGTAAATCTATGGTAATCATAGGTACTCGCAGTTACTCGTAGGTACGTGTAGTTCACGAAATCATTTCGCAATTACAAATATATCGATACATGTTGATTCTTCATCATCATCACATCACATCTTTAGATATAAGCTGCCAGGCAAGCTGGCAGTTTGACAAGAGGCAGTTATTGATAATAATAATTATACGTATGTATACCAATTCGTCAGTAGAAAACAAAAAATGTAAACAATTATGACATATACAGGGTGGAACGGAACGACGATCCTTCCCGATTTGATGATGACATAAATAGGATGACAAATAACACGATAATCATAGTACTTGAAATAGGTACCTATTACATACTTTTCACACTTCATTGTGCATTGTGTGTCGCATGTGTCGAGGAAACTAGAAGGATAACTTAACCAGAAGTGGCCTTAGGTATGTCAATAAATAACTGACGTGCGAAAACTAAAAGATTGCTGTACTATGTACTACAATGCGGAATCTTGCAGTTCCCGACGACTTTATTTACTTGCCGTACCGCAGTCGGGTTATGTAAACACAAGCACTTTGGAGGCCGTTTTCTGCTAGGATTTTAAAGATTTCCGCGTTGCTTGCGATGCGGGAATGGTATAGTAATTATTTATAACGTTACCTACGTTGTCTTTACTGTTAATAGTTATAGATTAATGGATTATTGACGTCAGTTTACCATAAAAGGACCATATTCCTTGAAAATGTTTTGCTTTGATTTATTTATGATATATGTATTATATGATGAACGTACCTACAGTGCTCGACTGCTAAGAAGTCAATCCTGACAGCTGTCAGTTCAATACATTGTCTGTCAACGTCACTTTTTGATACAATGTACTGAAATGACAGCTGAGAGCACTTTACGCTGTGGTTCCTGTATATGTATAGTTGATATTTAATGTAAAAAAAAATCTCCAAAGGTAGTTTCTATTAGGGCATTAAGGCAGTGTGTTTGATTGCAATTTGACAAATCAGACAAATCTCACCAGGATCGAAATATTAGTTTTAGCTTTATAAAAAGAATAAGGACATTTTGTTTAGTGCAAGGAGATAAATGTAGTAATTATTACAAGCTATCAGACAGGAAGCCTTGCATGAACGATAGATATCTTGAACGTTCGATTTACAAAGTTAATTGACGTTTGTCTTAACACGAGCGATAAATTGTTGGGAATATCGACTTCCATTGTGCTAGTATGCCAGCGTTTCTGTTCCCGACAACGAACAAATAGAAACTTCTGGAACTCGAACATATAGGTTATCGATTAACAATGATAACACTGGGCTGGTGCAACATCCGCAGTTGTGTATGATCCTTGCATAATTGAAGCCTATATTGTAAGTTGGAACAATGGTTACGCCTCTATTTTTAATCTTCGATGCAACGTCAGTGGATATGAGGTTTTTAGATTAAATATTAATTCACCGATATATTAATAGATTTTATTAAATCAAATATTTTTGCTTAGGGTATCTTTAGTACCTACAGGTATACCGGGTGGCCCATTCAAATCGGTCAGTATGGGAAAGTCTGAAACTATAAGACATACGAATATTTGTTCTTAAGAACCATGTCATCGGTTTTAAAAATAATTAAAACTACGTTGATAAATATAAAAAAAAAAATTTTTCTTAAGATTTACACAACAAACACCTAGTAAAATAAATTTAAGTACCTATATGAAAACAATGAATTCCTTTCATTTTAGACATCATGTTTCTTAGAGACATTTACAGCTTAAGACCTACACAAACGATATCTAAATAAAAATAGTGTAAGTTTTTTTTTTCAAAACAACCGGGTTCGATTCCCTAGCTGGGTACAGTTTTTGTTTCAAATGTATGAATGCAGTTTTTCTTTTTATCAAAATCGGTGACATAGTTCCTAAGAACAAATCTTCGTATGCCTTATAGTTTCAGACTTTTCCATACTGACCGATTCGAATGGGCCACCCTGTATACCTATTTACATTGGTGCCTAACTACATACTCTACATAGCAGGTAGAACTAGGTACATTATTGATAATTGACGTAGCATCAAATCGATAACAAGAATTGAAAATTTGCATCATAGCTATCCGATAAAGTGGCCTCTCTTATCATATAAGAATGTCGCTTTTGCTGAAAGCTCTACTTGCTTCAAAACAAATTAAAAGTATGCTCAAGTTGACATTTGCTAATTCGTGATTATTTTATTTCGCTACCCTGTTGTTAAAACGTTATCCTTTAGTACTTCAATCTATTTATAGGATAAAGCACATATGTCACGGCCATCCGAACCGAAGCCTTTGTTATTAGACACCAACCACAAAAACGTTAATACGTGAAGGCTGCGACATTGACAATGACCGTGACTACGGGCGCGGTAGGCGTCGGAAGTTGCTCTACACTTTACTACCTTGCCGTAGTAAGTGTTGTAACGCGTTATAAACATGCCAGGTTTACGTAGTGTGGCAATCCCTAATGTGATAAGGTACTAAATTGTTCAGGTACTTTGTATCGCAGTGCTAGCGAACAATTCGGTAGTATTTTTTATTAATTATGCAAAGAGTATTTTGAAGAGTTCGAAGACTGTTTTTTCATCTGATTGGGTAGGTAGGTAGTTAATAAGGAACTTAATACACGACGGACTAGCCGCTACAACATTACACTGAGTAGATCCAGGCAATTGGTGGAGTTTTTGTTAACTGCCTACAAGGTAAATATTAGCTTAGCTTAGCCTATATACCTACAATTCAAAGCAACAAGACAAACGAGTGATCCATACATTTCCTGTATTTGGTAAGGATTCAGAGCCAACAATTACCAACATTAGATATACATATTTTGTATGTATTATAACTAATGTACTGGAGTGTTCAGCTCGTGGCATGTTTAATTTTCCGTAAACAAAGTATGGGATTGGCTATCCGTAACTACGCAGTTATTAGACAAAGGATGGATTGCCATAAAAAGTTGGGTAATCGCAGGTTTCGTACAAAAAATAGGTCAACCCTATGTGGGTCGCGAAATTCCCGAAACCAATTGGGAGAGACAGTGCAGTGATAGTCACGGTCATTGTAGGAAGGGGAATTGAAAAAGGCTGGAAAAATATCTGATAAACGTCTTAATGTTATTCTTTGTCATTTGTATAAGGTACCGAGCCTCCTTCAAATGACAAAGTAGCACATGGTAACGAATAGAAACTTCGTCAATAATGATGCCATCAAAATTAGGCGGTTGAAACGCTCAGATATACACCCAGTTACGAAATGGAGATAGATGTGTTTAGGTGTAAGGATGCAGTAAATGGTTCCGTAATGTAAACTACTGTACTCTGTACTGAATCGTTATATTATATAATCAGTGGGTAATCGGCCCTTAAGAAAACAATCAATTAGGGCCTCGTTAAATTCGTTTGATTCAACCCGTTGTAGATTTAGTTCTAGAGTAGACAAACTGATAAGCGACAGTCGTTCTAAATACAGCCTATCGTATCGAATTAACATTTTACGGCAACATTCAGCAAACTTAACGATGAACAATAAAAACAAGTCGGATATGTATGTATATTTAATTACGATTTCCGTGACGCAATGCTCTTTAATTTATGAATCGTTGATTTTGATGGGTGTATTAAATACAAGCCCACTTCATTGTTATTGAGTCGATGAGATCATTTGTGTGCTTTAGGGATTTTTCCGAAGGAAGGTCGTGTTATCGCAGAAGAAATTTATTGTCTTCGTTCATTTTTCTATGTGTACATTATGTAAATTGGTTGTTTACCGTGTGACGGAACCGTGCAGTGATATATCACCGTTTGGTTACCTTGATTCCCTTCTAATCGCTATTAGCAAACATAAAGCAGATGAGTTTCCTAAAATTTTATGCAATAAAGAATATGTACTGTTACGATCATAATATATGTAAGTATGCTCGTAAAATTACATTTCTATAATTTTTCAAATATACTTACGAGTATACGACCGGCTGATATGTCAAAGATTCGCAACGCGTTTCAGAAGTAACTTTCGTATATGAAGCATTTAATATTGTTTCATACATACGAGTATTGGTGATATTAGTAAATGAGTGTTATGGCAATTGAACACATGTACTTAATGTACTTATAAACTTTATCGAAAAAACCAGTCGCCCCTAGTAGGTATCGCTTATTTTTAATCTGACTAACGTTCAAACAACTTGAGTGATGCCTTGCTTCAGGAAATTACCTGTCACTGAAATTGAGCTTCAAATTAAAGCAGATTTTCGGTTGTTTCAGACTGAAAGCGAAACATCATGCGAGGAGGCAGCGCGACTGACGGCAGAGGGGGCCGAAGACGATGACGAGGCCTACGACTACGGGGCTCTGCCGCCACCCCCGGACGGGGGGTACGGCTGGGTCGTGGTCTTCGCCTCCTTCATGTGCAACCTCATAGTTGACGGCATTGCTTACACATTCGGCATATTCCTACCAGAGCTAGTCACGTTCTTCGGGGAGGGGAAAGGAACGGTGGCATGGGTCGGAAGTCTGCTCTCAGGCGTGTACTTAGCAGCCGGTAAGTTATTATCAATGATTTCTATTTCATTACACTCCTCTGCTGTTATATAGAAATTTCTCGGTCGGTATTGTGCAATTAGGTAGCAGGGTGATCCCACTTCATTTTTAAAGTACCTACCTTATGCTTCACGGAGCAAACGATTTGGCATTTGGCATTGTTTACGCATTGTTTCCGTTAACACCGTTGAAATAGTGGGTTATTTTCGTCTAATGAGATGTGTCGTGTTAAGTACAACGAATCTATTTTGTTTTGACTCAACTCACTTGACAAAACGGATGCAATTGTTTATCTAAGTCTATTCCCAATAGGGAATGATTACTATTAGAGTGAAATTATACCTACAATATTTTTATCGTAATAATATATCAATAACGTCGATTAAATACAGAAGAAAACGACGGCAACATCGTACAAGGTTCTAAGTTCTGAACAAACCTGCAGTACTTTGCACCTTATACATTGTTGTCGTCGCCAAAGTTATCAATTTCTCAACTAAAAATCTTCCTCCTCACATAAACTAAGTTTCCTCTTTCGTCAATTTAGTACATTATAAATTCATTACCTTTGCCGGTGCAGTATTTTCCACGAATCTCCAGTTTCATCCGATTTGAATTTTAATCCCCTGATGGAATTGGTTATTTCCCGTCAATTGGGTCACTTCTGGTGCAATATCCACCTGTCCACTGCATAACACATTGGGTATCTAAACAGACAACCTATTGGACCCTTAGGCTGAAGACACATTTATCAGCATGCGTACGCATTTTGTCTAATACCTAAAATAAGCCGTTTAGTATGAGACGTGTAAGCATGCGTACGCGTGCGGCAAGCTGGACGCCGTCCCATACTAAACTGCCATTTTCTATAGGCAAAATGCGTACGCATGCTGATAAATGTGTCTTCACCCTTACGCTGCTCGGAAACTGTCAAAGAGATTGTCAGAAATCTCTTACTACTTATCATTTCCACATAGTTCTAGACACAAAACAGAAAAAAACTAGTCACGAAACAGAAAAAACTTTGTTCTGTTGTTCTAGAGCTAGGATTCCATCTGGTCGAGTGTACAGGGTGAACGATATGAAGTGTTACCAAGTAGATCTTATTAAGTCTGGTGTCAAAGTAATATCGGTTTTTTATCGGAAATATGTTTTGGACACCGCATTGAAGTCTTAGGCACGCAAACATTTGGGTTGTAGACCGCAAACATAAGAAAGAAACTGAGCTCTGGCTTATAAAGATCGTAAGAACCAAAAATGTCTGAAACCCGAATGTCACGTGTCATTTGTCCAGTGCATTGAGTTTCGGACTTTTTATCTGGTCTGTTTTGAAGAGAAAGGTGAGAGCAATTAAACATGCTAGTATAAATGCAATGAAGAAAGCGATCGTATTTCACTGGCACACATCACGACCCAGTGGTCACAAACGTGCTGCGAGCAAATATATTTTTACCATTTGAAGACCATGGTCAAGGCAAAGGGTAGTATATTGTCTAAAATTAAATTTAACACAAAATGTAAACATTTTCCTGTTGTTTTTTCTTTTTTCTTAATTATAGTAATAAATTGTTGCAACTAAAAAATCGCTATCCATTGAAATTGGTAACACTTCATATCGTTCACCCTGTATGTAATTCAATAAAGAGTAGTAAACGTTCGTTAAATCCATATCCATGAGGTCGGTCCTAGGTCCATCTAGATTAGAATGTTTGTAAGTCTTACGTCACTACGAGTAGAAATTGATAATAAAACCGATAAAAATGAAGGATTGTATAAACAATAATACATCATCTCTTTACGATGAAACAGAAATTCTTCATATACCTAGAATGTAAGTGGGTGTGTTATCTGTCTGGATAATATAAACGTGATAAAAAATTGATCTAAGGTATTATTATTTAAGCGAATATTACGAAGGCCAAAAATCGAAAGATACGTATCTAATTATTACTACTGAAAATGTTATTTCAGTGTTCATAATGCTCTAATCTTAATCTAATCGACTAAGATAAATATACCAATTATCTCGTTAAGTATGTAATTACCTGCTTAGCAACCATTATCATACTTTATGTCGCTTGGTTTTAATATAATTGCACAATCGTAATTCCCCATTTTGATATTTTATATACTGAGTGACAGTAGATGTTTCAGCAGAAACGGAATAATCTGAGCTATCTGTGAAGTGACGTGTTTAATACAGCAGCAATATCGTTATCAGATTTTAGCCTGACATAGTAACCTGTACATGCACATGTCTGCGTTTTATCTTCAAGTGTTGCCTATGAGTATATTTAGTTAGGTAATTTCGCTTTCCCAGTTTCGCTCAGATAAAACAACAGAGGGCTTACCTCGAACTAGTTCATTAGTTGGATCGCCTGTTTTCCTCTCTTTCAGAGCCATAGAGAGGCAAATAGCCAATCAAACGAAGGAGTTCTCCTTGGCTGTCCTTCCAATCGAATATTAAGCTTGAATCGCTTGATCGGACCAGAGCTACTACCGCGAACTTCGAAATTCGTAAATTTTTAGAGATTTGACAAATCTCCGAAATTTGCAGATTAAGTTCGCGGTTGGGTCGCAGGTTAAGAACCCGCTTCTCAATAGACAATGTTGAATGCTGGTGAAGGATAATTTTAATATAAATAGGGCTTTTGTGGCCCTTATGTAATTGTATCCCATGTATTGTTGAATGCTGGTGAAGGATAATTTTAATATAAATAGGGCTTTTGTGGCCCTTATGTATCCCATGTTGAATGCTGGTGAAGGATGATTTTAATATAAATAGGGCTTTTGTGGCCCTTATGTATCCTATGTTGAATGCTGGTGAAGGATAATTTTAATATAAATAGGGCTTTTGTGGCCCTTATGTATCCCATGTTGAATGCTGGTGAAGGATAATTTTAATATAAATAGGGCTTTTGTGGCCCTTATGTATCCCATGTTGAATGCTTGTGAAGGATAATTTTAATATAAATAGGGTTTTTGTGGCCCTTATGTATCCCATGTTGAATGCTGGTGAAGGATAATTTTAATAAAAATAGGGCTTTTGTTTTGTGGCCCTTATGTATCCCATGTTGAATGCTGGTGAAGGATAATTTTAATATAAATATGGCTTTTGTGGCCCTTATGTATCCCATGTTGAATGCTGGTGAAGGATAATTTTAATATAAATAGGGCTTTTGTGGCCCTTATGTATCCCATGTTGAATGCTGGTGAAGGATAATTTTAATATAAATAGGGCTTTTGTGGCCCTTATGTATCCCATGTCGAGGAACACCTAAAGTATTCTTAAGCATTGTTCTGAAACCAGTACCCCAATCGGGAATAATGAATATCCTATGGTACCTACCACACCTCGATAGGTACAGTCAAGTGCAAAAATAAGTATCGAAATAATCCGCTCATAAATATGTTACGACGTTCTTATTACACAGAATTAGAGTGCACTGGAACATATTTTTGAACATTTTTGTGTACACCTTATTTTGTCTTTGACTGTACCTATTATATACATTGTATAGAGTAGGTATGTATATGTATGTATAGTTCGTGAAATATAAATTGGTAACTTTCTCCCTACATTATAGTAAAAATAAACATTCAATTTATATTTCTCGAACTATGTATATACATAACACTATTTAATATGCAAATGTTTCTACATCATTTTCTGCAATGTTAGATATACCTACTAAACAACAGTATAATCGCATATTTATACTAAGTATTAATGCACCTCCTTATAGGACAATGCGCAGTAAACAAAGGATCATGATACGCCTAATAAAGTTTTCTTAGTAGCAACAACTTGACATTGCAATAAAGACAAATTTGCTATAAGTACGCGTACTAATCTTACTCATCTCTATAAAAATGAAGTTTGCCTTCGCAATTTGCATGAATAATGTAATATTACCTTTTAAATTGTCACAGGGCCGTATTAGGCGCGGTAAATGTAAACGGTTATATTGACCCGTTTCGCGTTTCGATGACGTGTGCGTTAATTAGGCCAATCGACAATTGTGGCGCTTTCATTTGTGCGTCCATCAATTCATCATTGTTGACCCACCGGTAAATAATATTCTGAAAATGTTGTACATGGAAAGTATTTTCATTTTTGACGGTTTTATATCACATTTGCAATCTTAATGTCATAGCAATAATGTCGATTATTGGGGTGTTAACGATAATTTATTTTCGTTACACCATTTCATTAAAATATTGTTTATATTGTATTAAATCGTTTATTTATTTTATAATGTGTATATTATAATCCAGTCCCTATCAGATATATCACTGCTACCACGGTACTCCAACATATTCTAAAACCATGTCAATAAAGGCCTGCTCAGATGTTTGTAAGTAGGTACTCTACCCTGGCTGCTACTATACATCTTATTTTATTTATTTTATTTTATTTCATATTCCCTTAAACTAACACTAACAGACATGCTACACAATGTTAATTTTGCAGGAGTGCATTATATTAAATTAGGTAGGTATAAGGTATACTATTCTAGAACCAGTGTTTTATACGAAGTACGGAGCTTGGAGTTGTGATAGCCTCCAGGTAACAGCTACTAGCCAAAAGAAACTGAGTTTCAGTACTGTGGAATATATCCATATTACTGTCACTGTCCAGTTATGCTGTTGAGAAGAGTCAGGGCATCTGATAGCGACTGTACCTAATAAGTATTTACTTAAGCATATTTTCTCCTAATACCGTATCGCAATAATTTATTTCTTATTCAGTATCTTAACAAAGCTCTCCAATTATAATTAATATTATGGTTGTATATTTCAAAGGCTACATACAAATGTAAAAGCATTTTAATTACTTCAAAGTGAATGAAGCAATAAGACTGCTACATTGTTTCCATTCACAATTTATTGTACAATTTAAATCGATATTGTGCTTTTCTTTCAAGGATTCAACCTCAAAGGAAAATACTTTCATTAGAACAGTCTACGGATTGAACCTAAGAATTCGGTAACTTGATCACAACGTTATCAGGCACTGAGGACCTACCGCGTAGGTACCTACATCGATATTTTCAATTCGAAGAAACTATCTCCGTCACTTCAATTACGCCTCGATATTGAGTGATAGAGACAGTTGCTTCGAATTTTCGGTTTTTTTATTCGCGGTAAGCTATCATAAATATCACAATAACATCACAAAACCCTACTACTGCGAAAGATGCACATTAACATAGACTATTTAAAATCAAATCAATTTGCGTGCCTATCATAAAATCAAAGGTCATTAAATATTTAAATTAAGCGAATATTTCAACGAAGCTAGCTTGCTTTGCCCTAGAGATTAGCATTTACATTAAACGAGAACAAGGTAAAGCTGAGACTCTTGTACTCGGTATCTTAATTTCCTGTCCTATATTTTAGCTTTATTATACACGGTGGAATTTAATCGGTGAACAGGAACCCATTTTTCTAATTCAGTAATCGATGGCGGTCACGTTTATGTAGTACTTAAGTGGAACCAAGTTTTTTTTTTAGCATAACAAATTTTTATGTTGAAATTAAACTTTAATTAAAATTTATTGTCACCCTACTAATGGTTTAGTCTGAAAAGTTTAATACCTCTTTTCAAACTATCAGCCATGCATCGCTCTTATTTTACATAGGAATAGAGTCTATCGCAAAAATTAAAGCATGTGAGTGGTTATTGCTCATTTATCTATGGCTGATAGTTTGAAAAGAGGTATTAAACTTTAATTTCAATAAATTTTAATTTCAACATAAAAAAAATTTATGCTAAAAAAAAACTTGGTTCCACTTAAGTACTACATAAACGTGACCGCCATCGATTACTGAATTAGAAAAATGGGTTCCTGTTCACCGATTAAATTCCACCGTGTATAATGTGCAGTAATTTGCTTAAGAACATATGGCAGTATCCACACGTTCGATGTCAATATCTGAAACTCAAGGATCGTCTCTGTTTATGCTCTAGGTAGCGTATAAAGCTATTTTTAGGTTCACTATTGTCTTGTAGAATTTTATTTGTCATAAATTCGGTTCGCAGAATAATTTATGACAGAGGTAACTTTTGGCAGAATCACCTTCCGCATAGTGGTTTTTGGCATAAGTCATTTCGCTGATCATAATGTTACATTGGCATAATAATGATGTGCATAACAGTCTTCTGAACGAATAGTAATGTCGCAGAACATATAATAGCAGAATATTTAGGTTGCATAAAGTTATGAAGCCAAAGCAGCCGTTCTGTTGTTGTAGGGTCACAGGTCTAACCTAACCCTTAAAAACGAAAACATTTTGCCTTGTGACTACATGGCAAAATGTTTTCGTTTGAGGTTTTGAGTACATGTCCCATTTTGTAACAGTTCTTCCACCTATTTCCGAATTGACGCTCAGCTCGCTTCGCTCGCTCCGCTATTTGTGGTTACAACACGAACCTAACCTAACCTACAGGTTTATAGGGTTTTAAGGTAACCTTTACCATTTCACTCCTGGCAGAAAATAATTATGTAATTTTAATAGTTAGTATGCTATAGATAGGACTATTATGAGACACAAAATTCTGCTAAACCAAATTCGTTCAAAGTAATATTCTGCCAAATATATACCTAACAATACCTAAACTATACCTATCTGCAAAGTGATCATTCGATTGAAACATGTTATGCAGCCTATTTCTGCCCAAAAATATTCCACCAGATGAGGTTAACCCTATTTTTATTATGCCCGCCGCTGGTGTTTGTATTACTTGTTTGAAGATAGACTACTCACTCTATGATTACCGTATACATAATATGATAAAATCTAGATTTTATTCGCAAGGACGTACGCCAAGGCTCATTCAGCCTAGTTGATTGAATAACATTGTCGTTTCACGGTCACGGATATGGACGTGTTTTGCCATTGATAAGAAACGTTAGGTAGGTACCTACTACACACCTTGTCTTAGGTAGTTTCATCGAGTACCGAGAAATCCGACAGCACAAAACAAAAACAAATAGAATTGACTCATTATACGGCTAAATTATTCGTTAAAACGGTAAACAACTATAGAACTATATTACGCATCTGTATATTTACAAACCGAAACACAAAAATGTCATATATTTAGAAAAAAAAGGGCAAATCCAAAGGATACCAACCTGGACGCAGACTCGCACCGTCATGAATATAAATCTTCGTTATTAGTTTTATTTTGAATACTAATGACGACCTATAAATATGTTAATTTATATCCAACAATTTATCATCTAAGGTAAACAACACTAATGGCGACCCCGTAACCCTTCGATGACTCGCCCCAGCAGTGACGCCAACGCCAAGAAGTCTTTAATTCCAAACCAGAAAAAAAGTGAAATAAAAATGCCCGTGTTTGTCAAAATAAAATACCTAATAATGCATAATATCCACCATCACATTGGATGTGTTGTCCCACAGACATTAAAAAGCTCTTCTCTAACCGATTGTATTTTGTTTCCAGGGCCAATAGTGTCGGCGTTATGCAACAAGTATGGATGCCGCGCCGTGTGCGTGGCGGGATCACTCGTGGCGGCTTCGGCTTTCGTGCTGTCTACCTTCAGCAAGAGTGTCACAGTCATGATGATCACATACGGTCTGCTTGGAGGTGAGTGTTATCGTGACATTCGTGACGGCAAACTTTGTAAATTATAAATGTCGGGCTTTCTATCATTCTGATGACGCCTCCTTTATAGTGACAAAGACATATGCTCGAAATTTACGAATTTCGAATTTCACGATAGGCTTACGATTTACAGACAACAAAGCAAGGCTTTTCAGTAATATACTCATTGTTATGTTCACGTTCATTTAGAGAAGGAAGTCGCCCCATTCGAAGTTAGCTTTACGTCTTACCATGAATTTCTAACGCTTATAAAATGTGTGTGGCATTCGTGTGATTTAGTTTAAGGCAGTCGCGATACGACAACCATTGAAAAGAGTCACAACAATTTTGAGCAAAAGAGGTTATCTACTCGTAAGTTGTCATTATCATTATATCATATTCAGCGCGAGGTCTAATAAGCCAAGAGGATGGTAATTTAAGCTTGACAACGAAACGTCCATGTTGTTAGAATAAATCCTAGACTTGGTTTAGCTATAGTTTAACTATGGCTAATGAGAATGTGTGCTAGAAACGTAGACTACAGGATTATTTGTTTTAGCCGGAAAATAATTACATAGATCCTACATAAAGTGCCTAATTTCCCAATTTGTTGAATCAAAAACTATGCATATAGTTTTTGTAATTTACGGCAATGACAACCATTGTCGTAGATATAACTGAAAATTTAGTGTTGACGACGTGTTTATAATCTAACCCAATCTATCTATGAGGTTTGTTATCAAAATATTGTAAATGAACGTTTGCTAGTGTTTTCGTTGTGACTCACTTAAGAGCTTATAAATGTCCAGTTCCTAAACGTTCAATTAGTAATTCGGAGAACTGGCCGACATCCAGTAGGAGAGCTAATGCTATTCCAAAAACTTACCGAGTTGTTGAACAGCAAGACGAGTAGGAAGAGAGTTCGCTTTTGAAATATACAATTATCATTGAATGGTATCATAGAATTATAATTGACAGATTAAAAATAAAAGTTATTTTATTCAATGTAAACTATCCTTGAGACATAATATCGTTATTTACTGTGTTTATTAGGTGTCTTTTGTGTGTAAATCGTTGTGTACATAAGGATTTATAGAAGACTTTATTTCCAGTGAAGGAATTCTCTTACACTTTTTTCGATATTTGTTCATCCAACGCCCGGTAGAAAACTTATTTAACGTTGCAAATTTATCTATTCGAATCTCATCTCAATCTCTCTAATATCTGTGCAGTAGTGATGCATAAAGGCGACCTAAATGTCAATAATCGTACTAGGCACTCTGACTAATTTTGGTTTTTGCCCTTCACAACAATTTGTAAATAAAGCAAACTGCCAGCCAAACTCCGCCGGGTTAGCTTGGATTTCGTAAACAAGTACAAATTTTCCTCTTCCACGTTTATCGATTCAATAAAGCTTTTCAGGAATGTCGGTAAATTGGTATTGCTGCAGAGATATCTAAATAGACTTTTATCGTTATTGTTTTAAAATAAAATGAGCTAATTTATTTGTGAGGGAAATTCATGACGTCGTGTTTGAAGATTAATTGTTTACTCAGTTCGTCTATTATAAATATATTTACATGAATAATCTAATATGAATTAACTATATTTAAATAAAAAAAAAACAAATCAATAAGGAAAAGTACTAGTGTTTGACGCTGCCTATCTAGTCTAGTCGTCATGGCCACTTTATGTCGAAGTGACAAGGTTTAAATTCGAATATAAAAAAATCTTACTTGTTTAAACCTTTATATATCTTTGGCATAACGTAGCCATATCAAATTTAATACGGGTCCTTCTACCTTATATTGAGCATAATCATTGGCTGGTGTAGCAGATATTATACTACTCGTGATCTACTTAGCTATTTTGTCTGTATTTGCAAGCGGCCTTCCTCAAGGTTTGATTACTTACTACTACTAGCTTTGTGCAGATATCTCAGCACACCCTTAGAATTCCATATTAATAAATTTTATCACCGTCATAGATTACATACCTACATATTTATGTAGGAGATATGACACCCGGAAAAACACGTTCGCAATCACTGCAACCGTCCCGTCCCTGAAATGTTTTGCAAAACTACATCTCATTGTTTTCACTGTGCGTCGGCAAAAGGGCTTTCAACTTTTGGTGTAGAGTTGAAAGAACTTTGTTTATCGCACGCTTATATTTGCGTTTATCGTTCATTCGCTCATCGCTAAAATAAGATTATTTCTTTCTTGCAAATGGTCATCTAGTAGCACTAGCAACTGTGTTTTTTTGCATTTTTATACCTTACTACTATGTTACAATGTTGTATAACTACTAGCCCTACGAGTACTACGTCCAATGATTGCGCGCTATATGCAAATGTCTGCCTGCGACTGGCCTTGGCATAATTGTATTGATAATGGCATGCCATAACAGCGTGATGAATTCTGCTTAGATGGCTACTTCCGTAGCCTGTCTCTTCTTCTACCGGGTAGGAAGGGTAGGGTCCGCTTTCCTACTTCCTTTATTTAACTTTCTTCATCTTCGTCGCTAAACTCTTAGCAGAGTGGTCGTGGTCGTAGTATCTTGAGTGGTGAGCTCTATCATCCGGCGCCATTCCTCTCTCATGACTGTGTGTCTAGTGTGTTTATTTAACAATTATTTACGCCCAGAATTTTCCTTGAAGGATAATAAAATATTTTTATAGCGTAAACAAATAAATACGTACGTAATTAATTTCATTACTCTTACAGCACTAGGCATCATACCTGACTTCTTAACCTGTAGCTCTACCATAACTTCAACTTTCAAGTATCGGGATCTTTAGGTTTTACTCGTTACGTAAAGCAGACTATCGCGCTCGTTCCAATATATCAATACGAACACGATAGAATGCGTTACGTATCGAGTAAAACCTAACGTATCCTTTACTTTCTAACTCGTACGGCTACTGTCGTTCGAGACTGATTTATCTCTTCTAGGTGTCATGTGATCTGTGATATGGTGCTACAACTCTAAGCCCGTAGACGAGAGCGTACTCAATGTAAATGTATGCCCACGAGTGGCCTTGGCACAATTGTGGCATACCATAGCGTAGTGTGATGTGACGTCCTTCGACCTAATACTTTTGTCTAATAGCATGGCCAATTGGCTAATAAACATATATTTATAGTGAATTCAATTAAATGTAGATTTCTCGCTCGTATCAATACATTATTAGCAATATCATTTGTTATCCATAGTACTATCGTCCATATAACAAAATATTAAATTGTTGCCCATATGCATTACGCTTAAACAGATGCCTTAGCGATTTTTTTATGGCTGTCTTATGATGCGATCCTATTGTATTTCGTTGAATCGAAAGTTGATTATTTTTGTAAATTGATCCTATTAGTCTTCTAACATTATAAACCTAATCATTGCAATTATCTTTCTTAATTTGTGGTGTTGAATATTTGAATGCCATATGTTATTGTGTATTCATATGTTAAATCCCATTTTAATACAAAATTCTATCGAACCCAATATTAATGCTAACCACTTCTGACCCATCTGAAGAGCCTCATAATTTGTTAGACAACTTCGCAAATTACCTGCGATCTCTTAGAATTGGTAACAATTTCATTCCATTCCTTCCGGGAACTCTGGCACCACTTAGCTGATTATTTATCGGTGAAAATCAACCCCAAGGGAAGTTTCAACATATCGATTAGCACAACTGCCGCAATTCTACGTGCGTCGGTCATCATTTTGTCCCTACAATTGTAATTCGACTGGTACCATTTACATTTTACATCTATAAAAAGGAATCGCAAAAAATGTTCGGTATGTAAAAAAAAAAACATTTACTATAGGTAGCTATGTAAAAAAATTACTCGACTTCAAAAATTTAGAAACAAGTGCCATTCCAAACAATTTCCTGAAAACATGTAAATTGTTTATTCTTTGAAATTCTATTAACTAATACGATGCAAAAGAAAATTCACGATATGGATCGACTGTATAAACCTAGCTAATAATTATAGCAAAACAAATGTCGCAATTTCGCACTGGGGTGGCGATCATTTGTATAACTTCATTGCAATTGTGGCAAGCAGCAGCAATTAACAGCAGCTATTTATAGTTTTGATAGTTGCTGTGAGTACCTACATTAAATTAGCCATCATCCGCTGAGCAATAAACTGTTTAAGTATCTATTAGAGTCGGTTTTGGTATCTACTTCGGAGAGGCTGCTAAAATTACAGGATCGCAGCCTTGCAACAGGCTTGCAGCCATTGGGGTCTCCATTCGGATCGGACGCTTTTTTCTACCTATTGTGATACCTATAAAACAAGGAACAGAAATGAAATGACTACTACTGTAGTCGTAATTGGAGAACGCGTTATAACATTATTGGTAATTTTATGTGCCATTGTGGTGCTGATGACTCACTGTTGAATTCTGCCGAATCTGCCGTTTGGAGTAGTTGAATCAATAGCTGTTGGGATCAAAAGGAACCAGGGCACGGGGCAAGCGATGATCCCTAAAGACCTGACAATTACAAATAACTAACGGTTTCCTAAATATCCCAAAAAACTCTTTGATGAATGCATTGTATAATAGATTTTTATAGCTTAGTGAACTTTAAACCACTAATTGGAGTTCGAGGCCAAAGAATCTACGAAAATATTACCACAACAATGAAATGTTCTTGCAATAGTAAATCTTTATTTTCTAAAAACAGACGTTTGGATGTCTTATTTATTGGTAATTTTAATTCTTTAATTTATAGAAACAATATTATTTACTTATTTTCACGTAAATATAGATATTTTAATAAAAAAATTATTATCCGCAATTATTAGTAACAAAGTTGGTATTGCGCTGGTATCACCACAGGTGTTGATAACATTTGGTACAGCAATTTAAGTACGCATAAATTAAAACCCTATTTCTGCATACGTTTAGAAAATTGCAGAATAATACATTGTATTGTAGCGTGATTTATGTTCACATTTCGTATTTGTAAAATTCCTTTGACCTACAAATTTCTTTGGCAATGCTATAGTTCTCCATTTAAATTATCGTACAGATCTAACGTTTTGTAAAAATGTGACAAACTCATTTTAAACCTTAAAATAAGCAACAGTAAGTTCAGGACTCAACACTGATGGTGTTATAAAGGACTATCGGCTTTTATGGGAGTGTACTCGATTTTTACCCAGGACTCAGGAGGATAAAGTGATGACGAAGACAAATAAGAAATAAAATACAAAAAATGCTTTCATTTTACATTTCCAAATTTCTTCCCATAATTTTAACCCATAATAAGGCAGGGGGCTTAGTAATTTAACCATACTGTCTTAATAAATATGGCACGCTGTTGTTTGTGTTCACTAGTAATTCAACTTCTTTTTAAAATAGGCTTCGAAACGTCGGCTCTTATCATTTTAGTTCCTTACAAGAAAATTTTGTCATATCAATGTTAGTTAACAGAAAAGAAAAGTTATTAGGTATTTACGTGTTTTTAAGAAAATAAAAGGCGTACAAACATTACAGAGGTATGTAATGTTTTTATTAGGAATTATTTTAAATAAATACATTAAATAGCAAAAAGGTTGTCGAAACCTGACAAATTTATTTGACAATGACATAAGAGACTTTGACAGATTTGACAATAATGCATCTGTCGTAGTTTCGTTGGCCTCGAACTCCAATTAATGGTATAGGAGAGGGCATTATCTTCTGCTTATTAATAAAGGAAAAATCGAATCGAACTTTTTATAGATTTATTTTTGCACACCGATATTATTTTACAAATTAATGAATTATTGTAAATAAACATATTGATCAGAAACGGAGAATTACTTACAATACAAGTCCTAGATGAATGAAATATTCATGGACATATTGGACATGCGGTATTTAATTCTCGATTAATCTTGTAAACGATTCCTAGAACTATGCTCTGGGGCCCTACCATGACGTTTTTAAAAACGATTCAAACGCAGAGCAGTTTAGTTTAGGAACCTATACTGATCGACTTGATCTCGTACCATGACGTCTTTTGTTTAGAGCTGCATCTGAATCGTTTACAAGTGAATGAAAGACCGATATTTGTCTCTGGTCTGCAATTGAATCGTTTTCACACGAAAAGGATGGCGCTCCATGTGTCGTATAAATCTATCTCACCTAATGTTTGTGAAGTTGAATCGTTCGAAAACCGGAACCATTCTGTAAATATTTTAATAATATATACGTTTATTTTACTCAGGCTTGGAAACAATAATAATTTTTTGTATCACGAATAGTATTTTCAATTTTTTTTCGGTTAAATTTACTTTTAATTTTAGTTATGTAAAGAAAAATATAAAAAATGTTTCATATCGGTTCGTTATAGTTGATGTTCAAAACGCCCTTAAATTGTCTCGTTTCTGTTGTTTAAGTCATTTAAGTGTTTATTTTGAACTCCAAATGCAAAGTTATTTCGTTGTTGTTTTCGTTAATATTTTGAAGTGCAAGTGCTAATTTACAAATTACGTCGTTTTAGCTGTATCTAATAGTGTCTCAGTGTCTGTAATAGTAATTCTAAAAACAATGTCGTGAGTATTACAATATATCTTGTACACATTAGATATTGACTTGACCTCTTAACATTCCTCAGAGTTAAAAGCGGTTTGGCTTTATGTTTTAGTGAAGGATCACGGCGTCGTGTGACTTATGCTCAGCTGGAAACTCTGTGGGAATTTTTAAATAACCACAGAGATATTGCCACCGGGTATAACAAGACGGCAAGGGCCCGAGACCATGCCAAAAATATGTGGACCAGAGTTTCCGAAACTCTAAATGCGCACGGGGACGGAGCCACTAAAGATTGGAAAGGATGGAGTAAAGTAAGTTGAATGTAAAAATATAATAAAAATATGCACAATATTTAAAATACACATAATAAATTGAATACTACGGTCTGTGGCATAAAGTTTAACTTTTTTAATTTTTCAGTATTGGAATGATTACAAGTGCAAATTGAAAAAAACCGTGGCATCCAATCGAGCCTCAACCCAGCGCACTGGAGGAGGTCCATCAGACACAATATCTCTGTCGGACTTGGAAAAGAGATTCCTAGAAATATTAGGTCCCTCATTTGGAACTGGACTCGCTGGTGTCAGAGTGGAGCCGTTCAGTGAAGTAAGTGATTTAAACATTACTGGTATAACATTGCATTACTGATATATAATATTTGTCTACGCCAATACATATAACAAGGAGAGATATCTCTCTTCTTATAAATCTCACCAAAATCTATTATTGATTGACCCAGAATTAGATGTAGTTAAGTAGTCATGAAAATTCTATCATTATGTCAAATTTGTTCTCTAATCAGTTTGCAAATAAAGTCAAAGACAAAATAGGTGTACCTATATAAAAATGCTCAAAAATATGTCCCAGTGCACTCTAATTCTGTGTTGATAATAACATATTTATGAGCGGATGTTTTAATACTTATTTTTGCATTTGACTATACAAGCATGAAAATGCAATAATACAGAGGCACTCTCAGTCACTTTTAGTCTATTCAGAATCAGATAAATATTTCATTTTAAGTTAGTTGCTAGGAGTATTTGATTTTAATAAAGTTAATTTCATTATTTGAGTTTTAGTATTAAGATCAGTAGGTAATTTAAAGATTATTTTAATTTATAACAAGTAGTTTAACCCACATAGATAGTAAATAACTATAAACTAAATTGATTATAATTAAACCTGCCTCAATTGAATAAAATACATAGCGCTAAATTAAACTAAAAAATAATTCAAAGTAGGTAATGTTGTTTATTTTAGTAAATTACTTGAATATATTATAAAATTAAATTTAACTCTATAAACCAAAGTAAAATAATAACATTTGTCATGTTGTTTAATTTCAGGTGCCGGAGCAAGAACTTTCAGTGGAGATTGTGATAGAAAGTAATAACCTAATACTTATAGACAAACTTGTTTTGCATGTTCATCTAGATCAAAACAGTATTAACTCACAGTTAAAAAAATTTGTTAAGGGTGTATTCAAGATCTACGAACATTGTAGATTGAGTTAATACTGTTTTGATCTAGGTGTAATTTTTTTGTTCTATTGAGGCATAAAGTTGTTTTTTTAAGATAGATTCCTATTTTTTTACATCAACAAAAATTATTATTGCATTTTAAGTATATCTCTTGCACGTAGGAAAAAAAGATGTAAACGAATATGGCTCACTTTCAATAGCATTTGTTGTCTTTGACACGTGTCGTGAAACTTGATAACATTATACCATTCATTCTTTACTGGGCCGGTTTTTATATGATTATTCAGTCTGACAGCTTTTTTATTTTATTTTTGCAGATGATATCATAAACGAAAGTTCGCCATGGCTGTCTCAATCACCCACTTTTCAAGCCCAGACACCGACGCCAGTACCGCGCATCTCTCCCTCGCAGGAGCCGATGCCGGCGCCGCGTAGCTCTCTATCCCAGCAGCCGACGCCGGCGCCGCGCACCTCCGAGGCGCAGGAGCCGACGCCGTCGCCGCGCACCTCTGTGTCCCAGGAGCCGGCGCCGGCTCCGCGCACCCCGCCCCCCGCGCCGGCGCCGGCGCCGCCGAGCACGCCGCGCAGGAGCCCGCGACACAGAACGCCGGCGCAGCGCCTCGCCGCCGGGCCTGCCGAGCCACAGAGGCGGCCGCGACGACGTCGAGAACCTCCCGTGTCCCAAGAGGCAGCGAGAAGGACGCTGATTGGAATATCCAATGAAAGAGCTCAACAAGGAATACAACGAAACGAAATCTTGCAACAGTTAGTTGAAGAGCTTAAAAATATAAAGGAATTGCTGAGAATGAGGTACCTTATATATATATATTTATAGCTCAAATTGCCTTTCGGAAACGGTCTTAAAATTGTATTGACAAATGTCAAGCACCATTCAATAAATAATGCATATAAATTCCTTTATTAACCTAGGTACATAATATAAAGTAGCTCAGATACTACAGACCACATTATCGTATTATTATTTAGGTACTCCTTGAACATTAGAAATAATTTTTTTTTTTTATTCTAGGTTACCAATACCAGAGTTACCAGAAACACCAGATTTAAATGTACCTTGAGACATTCATTATCACTACCAACACCACCAGAAAAAAAATATGTACATTCATACAGAAATTGATTTCTTGGTTTTGATTAGTAAGACAGTCGTTTGTTTTTTCCGAATCATGATCATGTTATTTTCACACGTGACTAAAACAATTTGCGTTTATTGATCTTACTCTTATTGGACCACAAGTACAGTCAAGGGCATTAATATATATACACTTCTCCATACTGATCCCTTACAAATGTGTCTATATACCTATTAATGCACTCGACTGTACATACATAATAAGTGAGTAGTTTAAGTATAAGCTATAGCTTTGTATTATTTTTTATTTGATTTGTTTTTTTTATTACTGCTCTGTTCTATTACAATTCCACTTAGCTTTAGTCTTGTTATCAGATTTATTAATTTTGTTGATAAACTGTATCCTTTTCGCGGTGGTTACAGTTTTCTTCAATATTTCTCAAAAACATGATGCAGTGGTGATTTTTGTATGAGATGATGTTTTGTTTTCAATTTCTGATGTATGGATTAAAATCGAACGTGAAAAAAGAAATACAAGTGTTTAGCTTGATGGTTTTCTTTGGTATACATTTATTTAAGCCATTATTAAGTACCTCACTAAAAGCTCTATAGTTTTCGTTTACTTCTATTTAGTGAAATTGTATTTAGCCAATTTATATTGCTTAGTATATTTGTTTTTTGTTTGTGTTTTTCTGACTGCTGTAATTTTAGTGTTATAATAGTACCAGCATTGTCTGAGAATCCTAATCAAGTTAAGTCTGTACCTACGAGCTTATTGGCTATCAAAATGTTTAAATAATTATGAGGTCTAAACACGTTAAAGAGTTTTGAGTGACATGAGTCGCTTGCTTTATATGTTGAGTAAAGTTATGCTCCAAAATGAGGTGCCATAAGTTGTTTGTTTTTGTATTATTTATAAGGATGTTAACGTGTAGGACTCCACCTATTATTATCATCTTATATATATGGTATTTAGTGCTAATGTAATTTACAATGCATATGCTCAGAAAGTGCTCTTTTTAAGAGTACACTTATGCACAGAAAGTGTTTTTCTTCCGCACGTGTACGGGAATGAATCATCATAGTACTTTTCCGCGCGGCCTGGTTGGTACCTACCTACCGCCGAGAATGTCTGGTTTTCCTCGCACAATGCATTGTAAAATGTTGTATGATACACTTGTTGAAATGTAGACTTTCTTCTAACTGGTGTCGGTTTTAAAACACGGTCCGCGTCAAAACAGTCACCGACACTCGTGATGAAAAAAGCCTACTTTCCACATTTGTTTCATAACTAACTATTAACATATTTTTCAGCTGTTTGTAAAAAAGTCTTCTCTTCTATTTCAGTACATTACAATTAATAAAACATTATGTTTAGGTACAAGTGTAGCACAAATTTCAAGTTAATAGTTACTATTGATACACCAAAGTAACAAGTTAAATTCCTAATTATATTTTTTACCAGCATGTTGGTTTTATTTATAATTCTACCTGTATTTGACCACCTTTTCTTGTAATTATAGGTTTTTTTTCACCACACTTGATCGGCAAAGGCCGTCAATAAGCAGTTAAGCACAGACGATGCACGACTTAATGTGTTGTGGAGTTATACCCTCCTGACACCAGCGGTAACAACTAGGATTTTTTTCTCACTTTTTACCAGTGGGAACAACTGGGAATTAAAATTCCTGATTATTCTTTTTCCCAGTAGTTACCACCAAATATTATAGTACAAGTGGGTAAAATATTCCCAGTCTTTACCACAAAAATTCAGTTGTTACCAATGGTGTCAGATGGGTGGTAACAGGTGGGTATAACCCGTGTTAGTATGCCCTATGATTTGAGTATAGGATGTTCATATAGCTTTACATCACGCCACAAAATTAGTAGGCAGAATCATAATAGTACATTGTGCATCAAGGGAGGTAAGTACGGAATTACTAACGAGAGTGTTAGAAGCCCGACGCCGTTGGGCGGAGGGCTTTTATGACTCGAGTTAGTATTGCCGTGATGCATACAATGTTTTTCATCACACTTGCCCACAAAAAAATAAAAAAAGGTACTGTAATGTTAGATTGCTAGGCTTTGTTTGTATTCTAAGGGTCAAGGGTTCGTGAACTAGGTATTTCTCTTTGCTGCCTATATCAATCTAATATTTGAATAATGGTTAAATTAAAAACAAATATACTTGTTACGTAGATAATGGTTTTATTTTACAGGCATTTTTTGTGTCTATGCTTCTCTCGCTTCCCATAATCTTTGGACAAGTCGTCGTCTCGTGGCCTGGCCTAGGCGCAAGGCGGGGTTGTTGTTGCGAGCGTCTTCCGGCGCAGGCGCGGGCGCCGGCGACGGCGCGCGTTGGTTAGCCGTCGACGGCGCATCGTCGTCTAACACTGGCAGATTAGCTCCATTGCAAATATTGTGCAATATTGCACAAGCGTTTACAATAGATGCCGCGACTTTAGGGGTATAGTGTAGAACACCTCGTTGTCCAGAAACGCATCGAAATCGGCTTTTTAATAGTCCAATTGTCCTTTCAACTACGTTTCTGGTACGGACGTGCATGTTAGTATAGTGGTGTTCAGGAGAGCCATCTGTGGCATCGATGATAGGTGTCATCATGTACTTCCTGAGGGGATATCCGGAGTCACCTGTATTTTAAAAAACAGATTATATTATAGATAATTCTATAAAGCCACTATCGTCGGTACTCATAAAAATCTTGTTAGATCCTTTGTAGAATCAAGCAAAAATTATTAAAGGCACCTACCCTAAACTTACATCTCTGGAGATGCATGTAAAAATAGTTATAATATTGAACTTATTGTCAAAACTCAAATCAAATTATTTATTAACTAAATATTTTGATTTGTATCTTTATTTTTTTCCCCAGTAATCATACTATTTAATATTATATAAATTATAAATATTGGATGTCATATACCAAAGAAAAACCGACCAAGATGCCTGCACCGCTTGGCCACTCGGTCTTAGCAACCACCAGTCTATATTCTCCCTATAGGCAATCCCTTACAAGATTAGGCGCCCTTGACCATACACCAGTAGACTTAGCACATGATTGATACGACAATATGTCGAGGCGAGATAGACTATCCGTCCCTCTTTTATTAATATAGTTAGTAAAAGACGTGAAATCTGTCTCGCCGCGACATACTGTCGCACCAATCATGTGCTAAGCATGTAAGGGCAAGCAATACATGCATGCACGTCCTATCAGAATACTTTTCAGTTTTCTAGAATAGATAGAGAGCTGGTGCTGCCATCTATTGCGCTTATTGTGAAAACTCAAATCAAATTATTTAATTTTTATTTATATATATTTTACTAAATATTTTAATTTGTGTTTTTTTTTCCAGTAGTGACACTACTCCTCGGACGTTGGTGATCTTGGTCGTTTTTTTTTTTGGTATATCCACCATCCAATATTTATAAGTTATAATATTGTTAGTTATGGGTACCTACATAAATAAAATTTAGTTACCAAGAAGCCAAGTATTTTCATTTAGACCATCCATGTAAGTTTTTATTGGATGGGAGTTCCAAATAAAGGAATCGTGTGTTGCGCCACCGAAACTAGCGTCGATGCTGGTGATCTGCATATCTGCATTACAAATCTGTAATAGAAGTAAAATAGTGATATTGAATGTTAGGTATGATGAATATCCTAGGTAATCGTATCTATAAAATATAAATAATAATCTATCGCATTCTGGACCTCAAAAGGAAATTCTCCTTATACCATTGGAAACACGTGGGCAAACGCATTTGAAAATAAAACCATATACTTCTTGAAGCTAAAAAAATATAAACGCAAAATACCTAAACGCTTTTATGCCATAGGGATATAATGAACAGGTTCATTATATCATGAGTATGGATACTCTCAAGGGAATTAAATAATAATAATAGTGTACCTAGTTATGTATGTAGTAAGGTCCAAGTTTTCGGCCCGATACATAAATAAAAGTCCTCTCATAGCCCAATAAAAAAATAAATGCATTGACTAGTCCTATACAGGTTTTAAGTGGTTCAATAAACTTTCAGGAATCTTGAAAAAATTTCCCTAAAGTGAGTCTTCGAAATCATGAATTTTACCGGATTGACAAATTTATAACAATTTTTGTTATTGGTATGAGTACGAAATGGATAGCTAAACGACACGTTAAATCAAAAAAATATATATACGTACTACACTGAAAAAAAAAAATATATTAACTCCCATGGCCTTTTTTCTCGCTACTGAGGTAGAGTTTTTACACAAAAATACGTAGTTTTAACAGAACTAATCTAATTTCTAGAAAACTTTTGCAAAACAAATGATGTATGGTGTTATTATTTTTAATAACTGCAATATTTTGTACAATTATGTGGAACAAAGTTTTGCATTACTTATGTACAGCAGCACATTATTTAAGCCGCTAAACTATTGGACCGAACTACATACTTATTATATCTATAACGCTGATATATTATTTGGCTAGGTAGTACCTAATAAATATCGTCTTAGACTTCATGAAAAAAAAATCTGGAAGTAGGAATTCATTTGGAAAAAGTTTGTATGAGACTAGTAGACTACATAAGCAAATTGTATCAGGGTTGGCAAAGTTTATGCAAGTGCATTATTTGAATTCACTTACCAGTTGCACGTTTAGGGAATGATATTGTTTTCTGCAGTAATACCTCTCTTCATATTCTGTCGGACGTATGATAGGAATGTGTGTACAATCTACACATCCTAGAACTCCAGGCATACCAAAAGTATGAAAAAACCTGAAAGTTAAAGTAAAAATATTTACAAACATATACAAAGCGTTTATTCATGAATAATTTCATGACAAATCATTATTTATTTGTAAAATTAAGTATGATCTTTTAAAAATTATGGCATTATGACATTGGCCAACTATTATTATTCCTACCTAAAGGCAAGCTATTAAGCAGATAATTAATAAGACCTTGTATGAAAGAGCTAAAGTTAATGTGTTACTCAAATTGAAAGTGTTTTAATTAGTTTTCAAAATAAAAGTATTTTAAAGTAATAATATTATGCCTGGGTACTTACGAGGTTCTGGTCGCATTCCTTTGTTCCATAGTTTTGGGAAATACTATGTATTTCCTTTGTATATGGGGTGTATTTAATAAAGCTGTTATCTCAGCAATGGCACTCGAAACTGTCTGCTGCGCCATAGAATGCGCAGCCATATTGCCTATGGGCCTTTGGTAAGACCCAACAGCATAAAATGACAAGGCAGTCACCATCTGGATAAAAGAATACATGGGTGATTAGTCAGTATTATTCAAGCACTAAATTACTGATTAACAAATGGAAAATTTCCAACCTTTGTCTCTAAATCTATATCAGTAGACCTAACAGTCGGTTCCTTGACCATTGGTCTAAGTTCGTCACAAACTTTGAGTGCTAATTCCTTTGATAGTCTATACCGTCGTATGAATTCCATGTCGCTCAGATGAAAGGGATCACACTCCTTCCGAGTAGTTAATCTTCTTTTCTTCTGGTACGCGTTCTCTGCGAGATCGCATTCCAGAAATTCAAAATAAAGTAGCTCGTCCGACATCTAAAAACATTTTGAGTACTTAACAACATTTTAAAACTTAAGTTATCAAACGTAAAAGTAGCTTAATTAAGTTTGAAATGATTTAATGAAACTCTTTTTACTTACATTTTCCAGCTCCTACGTATATTCCTTTTGGAAACAACAGAAAACTTTTTACTTTCTCAAGTGCTACAACGAAGCGATTCAGAATAATGCGCCGAGTGACTAACTTTTTATGAATCGCTAAATTTGACAGTTCTGCGACTCAGTTTCGGTTCAAGTGGCAGCTCATGGTACGAAATACACTTGAAATGAGTGAATGAAATCACTGTGACGTTTATCGCTGCGTCGGTCGGAATTGAATCGCTATAGCAACCTTGTGGTACGAAAAAACGTTTCGGTTCATTTTAGGTCCTAAAATGAATCGCGTTAAGACGTCATGGTAAGGCCCCTGGTTATTGAACATGATAAAGTCACTGAAGTTAATGGCAACAATTTTCACATTAACCTGTGGCAATTGTACCTACATCCTAATTATTAATAATTTTAATGTTAGTATGTAGCCACTACAAAGTTAATGCATAGTTACGTTTTTCTGACAGTTTAATGATCGTAGAATGTATTGTCCATATTTCATTCACGTTGGCGTAGGTGACGTGCAATTTGAAATGAAATTAGTTTCCCTACCTCTTTGTTCTCGAATTTTCGCTGAATCGGCAACAAAAGCGTATAATAGCTATGTGAAATTGAACAGTTGCCAACGACCCCGGTGTTCAAACGTTAGCGTTGAGTCCTGGACATTTATTCACATCGCTTAGGAAGTGTGCAGGCAATTCGAATACCAGTTTAAAAATGACATGGAGATTCATATAATTTTGAAAAGTGGCCTTTACTGGTTCTTTTGAGGGCTTGACTCGTTTGCGATTAGAATAGCAATGTTTTAAAACTTAAAATCGCCAGTAAACGTGGCTTAAGGGCGTACTTTTCCGAGAATGCAACACCGCACAAAGACTGCCGTGCAGTATTAATGATTCTGGTTTTCCCGGAGTAATTTCAAGCCTGACGCATAATAATCGCTACAAATTCATAATTACATTCTAAACATGTGTAGAAATGATGTTCGACTTCGCTTCGTATAGTTTGAAGTCTTTACGGATTTAGAATGGTTAATGAAAAAGTCCTGCGGGTGGTGGGTATTAAAGACAACCCTTAACTTGGCAGTGTATCTTAAAAGATACATCGTTTTTGACCCACTTTTTGAATATTTTTAAAGACATAATTTTTTGCTCTACACAGCGGCGAGGAGACTAGAACGCATGATTTTTTTTAATTCTGCCTAGTTTAGGGTTAAGGTTACTAAAGAAATCGGCAGTTCAACAGCTGTTCTTTAACCAATGACATGCTTCACTTAGCTGTAGCTACATGTTATCACTCTTATCTTACATACCAATAGAGTGTATCGTAAAGATTAAAGCCTGTCAAGGTGTGAGTGGTTAATTTTTCTTGTAAATATGTGAGACGTTTCTGTTTAGAAGCGACGGGGTAGCTAGACGCCAGTGCAAATTTTCTGTGTTAAGCCTATTTCAAGGTCGCCTAGCCGGGATGTTGGCACCAGGCCAGCAATCACAGACGACGCGGCGCCACTAGGTCATGGTGCACTTGTACCTACATTCGTATAATTATCCTCAAATTACGCATATGCGGGAAAACGACCGATAAATATCATACCAATTTTGCCAACAGCTATTGAAAACTTTGCAATGCTTGTAATACTTTGTTGGAGAACTTGTACTTTGATAATTCGAAGACAACCTCTGAACACTGTAACAGCGCCTTTGTCTAACGATGGGCCAAATATGGTATGAATAGATAGCGAATTACAAAAAAATAAATTCGTCTCAGAATATGAACCTAAGAAGCTACGAGGGGCGTTCAATAAGTAATGATAATGACATATAACCTCTTTAGCAAAGAAATAAAAAAGTACTGGCAGGCATAGCCCATTTAATTGTTATAAAAAATTAAAAATAATAATTTGACTGTCGTTTGTTTTTTCGTCACTAGAACGCATTCTTTTCGTTGTGTCGGGATCAAATGGTAAAAATGGAGAAAATTGAAGTTCGTGCGGTGATTAAATACCTTTGCTTGAAAAATTTTACTACTGAGCAAGTTAATGTAGATTTGCGTGAAACATTAGGGGTTCACGCTCCTCCGTATTCTACGGTTGCACGGTGGTGTGCCGAGTTTAAAAGGGGAAGATCGAACACCAATGACGACCCACGCTCAGGGCGGCCGAACACTGCAGTGACCGAACAAATTATTAAAAAAATTGAGAAAATAATTTTAACCGATCGTCGTGTTACTGTTCGTTTTATAGCTGAAGAAGTAAATATTTCTGTAGGTAGCGTTCACAATATAATACATGACCATTTGGGGATGAAAAAGGTATCAGCACGCTGGGTACCCAGAATGCTTACGGACACTCAGAAACAAACCAGATTGCGGGTTTCACAGAGCTGTTTGGACTTGTTACAGCAAGATCCTGACCGATTTTTGGCTCGTTTTGTAACAATGGATGAAACGTGGCTTCACCATTACGACCCAGAAACCAAACAACAGTCTATGACTTGGAAGAGGCCATCATCTCCGACTCCGAAGAAATTCAAGGCACTACCATCCGCCGGCAAAGTCATGGGCTCCCTTTTCTGGGATAGCCAAGGGGTTGTTATGATTGAATACCTCGATCATGGAGCTACAATTACGGGGAATTTATATGCGGAACAAATAAAAAAACTGCGTAATGTTATACGCGAGGAACGTCGAGGAAAACTTTCCAAAGGTGTTTTGTTTCACCAGGACAACGCTCCCGCACATAAGTCAAGAGTTGCGATGGCCGCCATCAAAGATGCTGGCTTTGAATTGATGGAGCATCCGCCATATTCACCAGACCTAGCTCCTAGTGATTTTTATTTATTTCCGCGATTAAAAGAGCACCTCAGAGGTCAGAAATTTGATGATGATGACGCCGTGATCGCTGCGGTACAGGATTTTTTAAGGGGTCAAGAAGAAGATTTTTTTTAAAAGGGAATTTTATGTTTAGAAAAAAGATATAATAAGTGTATACTCTTGAAAGGTGACTATATTGAAAAATAAAGTAAAATATGTTAAAAGTTCTTTGCGTCCTTATCATTCTCATTACTTATTGAACGCCCCTTGTATAAGGAATAGATGAACTATTTCTATAAAATCTGGAGCCAGTTTATTAGAAAACTTTATTTATTCGTGAAACATAACTGTGTATGATGTTCCGCTACTTTCTCAAGGACAATTTCCTGTAAAATGTAGATATTTACAAGTATATAAGATTTTACTACTCGTACTTGAAAAGTTTCGTGAAGTTAACATACGGTTTTAGTTTCGTCTCCTTGCTATAAACATGATGTTCCAGATGACAGGTGCGACGATTTGACCTAATTCTGCGTGAAATCAAGACGCTATTGTAATCCAAGCATGCGTGTCATGAATATTTCATGGTTTTCACACAGTGACACTGAATCGTTTCGTTTAAATAATTCTAGCTTAAATAATATTTATATAATCTTTTTGCAACTCATGTGAGATACATTCGTTAGAGCCACATCAAGGCAGCGCGAACGTCAAACAGAATCCCTTGTAAATTCGACAACTAGAATCATTAGCACTGTTTAGCGTCAGTCGTCGAATCCCGGAGTTGGCAGCCAAACGTGAGATCATCGAAATTCAATGTCAGTTCCATGCGTAAACGTTTCGCCACGGTTATGTGCTCGGAACGGAACGTTGGACTATTTTTGTTCCATCGCTAGGTAAATCCCAATAATTGTCAAATTTTCAAGTAATCAAAGCATTTGTAGGTATACATATATTGGACTAAAGCAGGTATAGGTACTGTAGTCTTCATACCTAAATTAATTCTGGTAATGCAAGCAGGAATGATTACCCGAAAAAGCTAATCGGGCGGTAAATGCATGTGGACTTTGAACTGGATTCCTGTACATAGCACATTGTATGTTTAGTTTAGTATGATTTCGTGGGTTCTATATTCGTTTCATTGCTATGCAGATCTCGATGTATAAACACCGTTTAATAATAATCCGGCACATCAATTTAATATTGATACTGTTACCAATATTAAATTGAATGTGCCGGATGATTGCAAATTGCTCATGTCTTGTTATCATTAACGCTTCAACAATATGAAACCGCAAAATTTGTCCAACATTTTTTAAACTACATGCGATAGATTTTGTAATATGTTTCAAAAAAACAACCCTTTCGTCTGAACGTCGTTTTATTTTCTACTGTAGAAAACAAAGGACTTCGGGTTCAGAGTTGAGTGACACGTTAATGATATGCCAGATTTATCTCCAAAATGGCTTCATTGTATGCGCAGTGTTTCTGCATTAATGCAGTTAAATTTAGCCCAAATTTTATGCAATTACTCACGCTGTGTCACACAAGTTCGTGACCTTTGGCTTTACTAATGTCAACGGAAATAGATGCTTTCTGGCGATAAAATTTAGTACCTACACATTTCCTAGTGATTTATTGAAATACGAATTTACGACGGAGAAAAATCCGCAAATTGTTTATAAACATGCAGCCATTTGTCCATAATAACCTGCCTTGATCTTTGATTTATATTATCATCCTCAAAGCATTTTATTTTGATCCAATCAAGTCCTTAACAACTTAACTTAACTCAAAGGACAAGAGAACAAAGGACCTGTGCGCGCGTCTTTTGTAGGTACTTTTTATCGAATGCTATAAATCACATTAACTACAACTCGATTGCAAATATTAGCACCTATGTATCAGTTATGTACAGCTAATTAATGATTAATTTTTGTGAAATATAGTTCATTTAGTATGACGCACGGCGCCGACCGTCGACCCCGGTTCGCAACAGCCCATCTGCTCCTTTGTCCGGTTTCAATACCGATTTGTGGGCCGACTGCCTGACTCACCCGCTATCATATTCCACTATTCCATGTTTCTATACAAACGAGGTAAATCCAATGTAATTATGACATTAATAACAAAACTATTTAGGGTACTAGATTGCGGTGTTGTAATACTTTACAAATGTAACCGCAAGTTTGTTTTGATTAACCTCTCGGCAAGGTATTGATAGGTACCTACTATAAAGTGACTAGATACTCGTAATCGGTAGGCTATATTTGGCTGTTTATGAATGTTTGTTGTATAATAGACTACCTTATACCCGCGGCTTAATACGTTCATTCATGTTTGCATAAAAGGTTGACTTCCATACGGGCACAAATCTAATATCTTCAAATATTTTCATGATATGAACCCAAGCCGGATCTCGTATTATGCGACGTAGAATTTGATTGATGATGATGGTATTCTACTTAATGCCAGTTGGTTGACTTTTCATAATATGTAGTACATTTTAATGCAAGGGCGGTCAGAAACTCGCCAAATTTTGGTTATTACTTTTTTTGTTTTGCTCGCTTTCTAATAAAGGTTTAGTAAGGTCTATTAAGTTAAACAAGAGTAAAACGCAGGGTCTGTACATGCTCTTACCCAATAGAAGGTCTTTATTATTACATACCCATATTGACATTAGATAAAGTTATACAAAAACATCCTTAAAATGCAGTATATACCTACATTATTTCGACATTCTTGGTATCTAAATTATGGGGCTGATTACTTGTCAAAGCAGGCTAATGAGCCACTTCGGGTAGTTTTAGTAAATTGGTCAAAGTCCTCTTATTGGGCTATGAGCCAAATTGCTCGAGATCACCGTCGGAATCCACGTTGTAATCTATGGTTCCTTGTACATGTTGATTTTTGTTTCATATTAAAGACACATTTTAGCAAAGGGTTTTAGACGGGCTACAGTTTTATTTCATACCTATTTAGATCATGAGCATTGGCTGAAATAAATTGAAATTGATCTCGCTGGAGCGCAAACTTGTAAAAGATTTTGAGTGTTTGAGTTAACTTGTTTGTTACTTATATCGTAGTCCGGTCTGGATTTTTCCAGGCCTTCAATCCATCTACTATCCAAACGCTGTAACGCTCTCTGGAGCTTACAAAATATTGTATTCGGGCTATTCTACGAGAAGCGTTTTAACAGCTCGAATTTGTTATTGTCGTCTCGCGATTATTAGACAAACGGAAAAACGAGTAGAAACAACATTCATTACGCTAGACTTGGTATTGGTAGTGAATTATGTTTGCTTAATAAAATATTTTAAAAATAAAAATACAACCGCCTTCAAAAATACGCTGGAACTAAAAAGTGCAAAATAATTTTGGGTCACTTAGGTTTTCCTACCCAAACCTTTAAACCTTTTACCCTATTGATTGTAATAAAATATGTTTACTAGGTATCCTACTGATCTCTTTGAAGTCGGTGCCAAGCCAAATACGCCCACAGGCTACATAAGTAAGACACATATTTTAGGATTAGTAAGTACCCTTCTAAATATTATGAAGTGTATAGGTACGTAATATTATTCAGTTTTCGTTGTTCTATGGCTTGGCACCGACTTCAATGAGATCAGTAGGTTACCTAGTAATCATATTTTATTACAATCAATAGGGTAAAAGGTTTAAAGGTTTGGGTAGGAAAACCTAAGTGACCCAAAATTATTTTGCACTTTTTAGTTCCAGCGTATTTTTGAAGGCGGTTGTATTTTTATTTTTAAAATATTTAATTTTTTGCATTTTAGTAGTGTAAATATAGAATAGCTACAGTAAAAGAAATTGATTCACGTACCATTACGGACTTTGTCGCAGTAATAATCAATATGAAAGTTACCTACTAGGAACGGGAGGCCCGGTGCGTAGGAGGGCCAGAACATAACCTGAACCAGTATAAATCTATGTTAAGCGAGCTTCAGGGTGGGAGCCCGAAGGCCGACCTCGCGGAGGGCCGACTCCTAATCGTTAAGGAGTTGACTGTACCTTCCATCATCAGCTGATCAGCGTGAGACTGGGACTACTAGACTCAAATAATATTTTAATAGCTTTCCAAAATATATGAAACATGTTATATTTAAAGAACTATGCCCCAACTCCTACACGTTAAGGAATGTCAGACTTCCATCATCAGTTCACCAACATAACACTCTGCTATGATCACCTAAGCGCAAATACTCGAATAGCTTCAAACATACATGAAATATGTTATATTTAAAGAATTATTCTTTAACTCCTAATCGCCAAGGAGTTGTACCTTCATTTATATGATCACCTAAATGCATATACTCAAATAGCTAAAAAAATACATAACATATGTTATATTTAAAAAAATATTCCCCAACTAATCGCTAAGGAGTTGTACCTTCCATCATCAGCTCACCAACATGAGCCTATTACCACCTAAAGACAAATACTCGAACAGCATCCAAAAAACATGAAATGTGTTATATATAGGTATTTAAATAATTATCCTCCAACTCCTTATCGTTAAGGAGTCGTAATTTCCATCATCAGCTCACCAACATGAGCCTATGACCACTTAATGGCAAATACTTGAATATCTTTCAAATTACATGTAATTTGTTATATTTAAAGAATTATACTCTAACTCCTAATCGTTAAGGAGTTATACCTTCCATCATCAGCTCAATAATATGAGCCTATGACCAACTAAAGGTAAATACTGAAACAGCTTCCAAAAACGTGAAATAAGATATATTTACTCGCAAAGAATTACCCTCCAACTCCTTACCGTTAAGGAGACGTAACTTCCATCATCATCTCACCAACAAGTAATATTTAAATAATTACCCTCCAACTCCTTATCGTTAAGAAGACGTAACTTCCATCATCAGCTCACCAACATGAGCCTATGACCACCTAAAGGCAAATACTTGAATATCTTCCAAATTTCATGTAATATGTTATATTTAAAGAATTATCCTCCAACTCCTAATCGTTAAGGAGTTGTATTTTCCATCATCAGCTCACCAACATGAGCCAATGACCACCTAAAGGCAAATACTCGAACAGCTTCTAAAAAACATGAAATATGATATATTCAAAGAATTATTGCCCAACTCCTAATCGCTAAGGAGTTGTACCTTCCATCATCAGCTCATCGACCTAAGACATTAATTACTAGATGCAAATACTTGATAAGCATTCGAAAATAAATTTAAAAAAAGGTCATGTGTGCCTACAACATTTGAAGAATTCCCTCGATTTCTCCAGGATCCCATCATCAGATCTGAACTTGACGACAATGGGACCAACTGGAAGGTATACCCTTTCAAACAAAAAAATAATTTTCCAAATCGGTCCACGCGTCTTTGAGTAATCGGGGAACATACATAAAAAAAAAAATTTCGTCGAATTGTAAACCTCCTCCTTTTTGAAGTCGGTTAAAAATACCGCTCTTAGGGTGATCTCTTATACCAATACTTGCCGAGACGACAATAAAAATGCCATATAAACGCTGAATATTGGCCCATTCCTGCTTAAGCTGTTAAAATTAATCCTATTTTCAATTCTCTTCCAGGCATAGGCTTCGGTATGATCTACCTCCCATCAGTGGTGGCCGTGGGCTACTACTTCGAAGCCCGACGGTCGCTCGCCACCGGCATCGCTGTATGCGGGTCCGGCGTGGGCACGTTCAGCTTTGCGCCGCTCGCCGCCATCTTGCTCAATGAGTTTGGCTCATGGCAGAACGCTAACCTGCTATTGGCCGGACTGATCCTTAATTGTGCGGTGTTTGGGGCTCTCATGAGGCCACTGGTGTATCCTAAGGTGAGTTTCTCTTGTGTTAATATTATCGTAGCTGTAGTGTATCTAATCTAGAATTAACACTACCTTTTTGCCGCTCGCTACCATCTTGCTCAATGAATTTGGCTCATGGAACAGTAGCCATTGCTGGGTTGACCCTTAACTGCGTTTGGTGCTCTCATTAGTCCAAAGTCTCATACATCCTAAGGTGAGTTGATCTTGGATTGTTATTATTACATCTTTTCTATTCTAAAGTGAACGTGAACGTCTAGAACAAACTTCCATCCTTCGGCTCTATAATTTGCATACGTTAAGGTCTAAAATGGTAGACCGATTCCTTAGCTTACAATATGTATCACAGATTATCTAGATTGTGCTCGACTGATCACATCGCATCCTGATTTTTATGTACATCTTAAACAAGTCAATAAATTCCCGTTTCTCCCTTTTCAGTCATCAGGAGAGAAACCACTCCTACAACGCATGGCTGAAGAGAAGAGACTCCAAATGGAGCGAGGCTCAATCGGTGGCTCATACTTCGTGGTGCAACTCCCAGATGGTACCATGGAGAAAAGGCTGAAGGTAATGTCGACCTCTTGTTCACTAACCGGTCGCTTTGGGCAGCATGGAAATGGTCAACTGGCGTGGACATCAGCGGCTTATACATACATTTGTATAACTTACGGGAGACATAATCATAATTACGATATAACACTGGAGACGACTAATGTTAATTCTTACTGTCAATAGTTACTTACACATACGTCCTCTGTAATTAAGATAAGCAGCAAGCTGAACGGTAGTATGGCATAAGTATGTAGTTTGACAGTTCAATTTAATTTAATCCTTTATTACTTTTTATGTTGGTATTGTAGATTCGCTAGAAGTACCTATAATTATACATAAGTAGGAATTCCATAGTTTTATTCTCACAGAAAGTTATATTTGTCACAGATATTACCTACATATAACGCAAAGCTAGTCACGTAATCTGACGTTATTGCTAAAAAAACACATCATTTTAGAGCAGAACTCTGAAACACGCTTGCGTGAGTCATTATCGTACTACCCACATATGGTGACACATTTCATAATTGTATCAACATTTAAATACCTACTATTCATTTAGGTGTTATCTATAATTGTATATCAAAAATACATTTTCACCATCATTGGGATATTAATCAACTTTGAATGTATGTAATCAAATCATGACCGGTATTATAAGCATGGCCGGTTTTGTAAATAATATATTCCCTACGGGATTCTACAGGATCGGACATTGTCCATCCATTTCAACATTCCCATTATGTGTACACCTCATACATGCACGTTGAGCGATATAAATAGTGCAGTTATCCGTTCTCTAGCGATTCATTATACGAATATAACATGTATTAGTATAAAAATAGTATCTATCTACAATTGAATTCGTTTACGCAGCAAACACTAGAATGTAAATATTGTGACGTATACTTCAAACTTGGACAAATGAATACATATTCCGAAAAAATATTGAAGTTTAAAATTTTCGTTTTCAGTCTTTGTTATGATTACGTTTTCGTGGGTCATTTTTAAAATCACTGCTTAATAGCATTACAATTTAAAAAACTTTGATTTTTCTGAGTCACATGGTCTTTCCATGGTAGGTCACCCATAAACCATGTTAGTAGAACGTGCTTTCATCTAGGAAATTACGAAACATATCTCCTGAATGACGGGAGGGGAAACAGAGCTAGATTTATCCGAGTTCGAAGTTACATTACACAAGGTATTTAGGACTAAAATAAGTTGAAAACGGATCTGCCCTATTTACTGTCATCTCCCATCCCATCGGGCAACATCGGTTCGATAGCTATTGAGCTTACATCTGGAATACTCCACCACCGTGCATTTGTTAAGAGGTTGTATCTCAGCAGGCCACGGACAAGTCAGGGCAATCTTTGCAGGCTCCGCTCAACGTTGACCCTGGCGTCCACTCGTCGCTGAACCTCGAGGCGCTGGCGAGGGTGCCCACTGTGCCCAACATGCCTGGCGTGCCCACTGTGCCCACGCTGCCCACTATCACCGAGGCGAGGGTTGTCGATGATACTGGGGATAAGAAGAAGGTACTTATTTTTAATGTTTTTAAGTTAATACGGAATCTACTTTTTTTTGCTAATGTGTAAATCTTAATTGATGAGGAAGAAACTTGGAAAAAGGGAAACTAGGTTGACTGCAATAAAACATTAACATAAAATTGTTATTTTTTTATGATTAATACAGTCCGCTTTAACACAAATAACATGAAGAATCTGAGTAAAATGTGAAAAGTCAGATTTTATACAGATTTTTAAATGTACACATTTTTATAAATGCTGCTACACATTCTGCAAACTTAAATTATTACTTATTCAACACAAATGACGAAAACCTGGTGGCTTATGATGGTCCCGTTTTATCATTTATCCTGCTACGAGCACTTTCGCACTTGCATTCTTGTTAGAACGTGAACAAACGATTAGACGCGGTACCATCATAAGCCTACTGTAAGCTCATCATCATCATCAAAATTTAAGAGCTTTGCTCTTGTCGGTGGAGTAACCGCCATTCCTCTCTCTCCATTGCCAGTTTCTTGAGGTCCCTATACGACTCGACAGCGACTTTCTCCTTCACTTGGTTTAAGTAAGTTAGTCTAGGTCTTCCTCCTCCTCTCTTGCCCTCAATTTTTCCCTCTAGGATGTTTCCTCTACTGTAAGCTATTATGTTATATTTATTAGGTATCCAAATCTGTCGTTTTTGGCTTCCGCCAAGGAAGTATCCGAAGACCGCGGGCACGTGAGGTATAAAGAGTGATGGTCATGCGTCAAATAAAATTAGCAGCATGTTTCAAAAACCTTCATTACATAAACTCTGATGATGATTTATGAGAGTATCTTCTCTTTTTACATATTCATAAAACTTATGACTACATTTTTCATTTTATTTTATGTAACTTTGTTTATTTTCGAATGGCATAAGTTTGAATAATAAAATAACAAAGTGTATTTTCTTTTCGAAACTATTATCGCCAATGATTCACAAAACAATCTCCGCTCACACTGTACTTAATTATCAAGGATCGGACAAACGCCCGTCATTTTGAAAACATAACCCAGTTCCATATAGTAGAGACTGCCTTACCTTATGATGTTAACATTTATTTTATTAATTTAAGAGATTAATTTATTTCTTTAAGATATTTTTTTATATCACAAACACAAATTATCTATTTAGGAGATCCCAACTCTTTCTTAGATACTTGTACACACCATGATTGTTCGAAACGTCGTTACAACGTTAATTAATATACGCGATATAATTCGTTCAAATCGTTTTATTTCATGAATAACCATCGCAGTAACTGAAGAAAATAATTATACACTCAATATATCAAAATTCAATATCAAAAATTCTAAGTCGTTTATTTGTCACAAATTCACAATAAGGGTACTTACAAGTAAGAAGGAGTTGGGATCTCCTAAATAGATACTTTGTAATAGTGTTATTAAAAAAATATCATTATATAATAAAATATGTTAACATCATAATCATAAGATAAGGAAGTCTCTACTGTACGGAACAGGGTTATTTTTTCGAAATGACGGGCGTTTGTCCGATCCTTGTTAATTATTCAGCATACAAGGAATTTCGTAGTTTCCTTTCATACACTAACACGTTGGTATTTATTATTTTACACATTAAGAGTATTATCAGATGGATGCGTGTGAACTCTGTAAGTTAAAGGTGAACAAATAATTAATCAACATTTAGTTATTTGCTAACGAATTTCGCCTCACATTCTTCTAGAAATAGTTGTGTGTGCTTGTGATTGGATGTTCATTGCGTGAGAGAGAAAATAAAGAAACTTATATTTGTGACACCTTGGAATATATACTTGTTTATTGTGTCGAGCAATATACTGTCGAAGATGAGAGTTATCCACTCCCCCCTGCATACAGACTTTGCATGGGTATGGGTCAGGTAGCTAATTCTGTTCTTGATTGTACCACCTATTATTATGGTCTACCAATTTTCGATCACACTCTTCCGTACAAAAATGGTAGTTCATACTCTTGACTGTTTATACAGTGGTCTGCAATAATATGGGATAAAAACAGTATTTCTCTACCGTTCGCGTTCAAAGGTGTCTCATTTCATAAAGCTATTAATAATGATCTTATCCAATACTATTGCAGACTGTATACACTTGTAAATCCTGCGGTATTGAAGCGCGGCGGGAGGGGTAAAAAAATAATGTCATATGATATGACGTATCTTAACTGTCTCTCGACGACACAAACTTATACAAACAAACCCTGCTTCCGTAGCGCAGGAACAGCGGCCCTACCGCGAAAATCGAAATTCGTAAATTTCGAGGATTTGTCTCTCTCACTCTAATGACGCCTTCGTTTGAGTAACAGAGAAAAATCCTCGAAATTTACGAATTTCGATTTTCGCGGTAGTAGGCCAGTAGTGGTTCAGGCCAGTTAAGGCCGGGAGTACATCCGTGAGTTCTTAAGCAAGTAATAGACGTGGAGCTATACTAAGCAATTTGAGGGGAATGTCACAATCTCAATCAAGCTAATAGCTCCGTGCCTATAACCTACGTAAGAATTTACTGCCCTAATTGGCCCGATCATTATGATTTCCAGGCCGAGAATGGAGTGACCAACGGGGGCAACCAGATGTCCCGCAACGTGTCTTCGCCCGCCTTCAGCGCTCAAGCCCCGGGGCTCCCCAAGAACGGTTCTGTGCCGTTCTTCGACCGCCAGCGCAAGCAGAGCACCGGAGATAGGTCAGGCGATAGGTAGCGTAGAGAACCTTTATACGGGTGGTGGACCAAATGTTCTAAATTATGTCGTTACGCGGATCTTATGTCGAAAACATAAGTCGGTGGTGGTTGTTGGAAACAGCGTGGTGACATCCTCAGATATCCTACGAAGTATTGTGTTCAGTGATGAAGAATCCGGGTTGACCAAAAATGACGCTGCGCCGTTCTTCGATCGCCAGCGCAAGCTGAGCGCCGGCGATAGGTAGCGTAAAGAACTTTTATACATGTGGTGGACAAGTCATGTCTTGGGATCTTGTTGCGTTATAACGATGTGATGTGGCAACTAAATGTTCTAAATTATGTCGTTATGCGGATCTTATGTCGAAAACATGTGTAAGTCGGAGCGTAGATAACTTTTATACAGGTGGTGGACAAGTCATGTCTTGGGATCTTGTTGCATAACGATGTGATGTGGCAGCCAAATGTTCTAAATTATGTCGTTACGCGGATCTTATGTCGAAAACATAAGTCGGTGGTGGTTGTTGGAAACAGCGTAGTGAAATCCTCAGAAACAGTATATGTGGAATGCGTTATCGTATGTTGGCAACCAGATATCCTACGAAGTATTGTGTTCAGTGCTGAAGAATCGGGGTTGACCAAAAATGGATCTGCGCTGTTCTTCGACCGCCAGCGCAAGCAGAGCACCGGCGATAGGTAGCGTAGATAACTTTTATACAGGTGGTGGACAAGTCATGTCTTGGGATCTTGTTGCGTTGTAACGACCTGTTGTGGCAACTAAATGTTCTAAATTATGTCGTTACGCGGATCTTATGTCGAAAACATAAGTCGGTGGTGGTTGTTGGAAACAGCGTGGTGACATTCTGAGAATCAGTGTATGTGGAATGCGTTATCGTATGTTGGCAACCAGATATCCCACGAAGTATTGTGTTCAGTGCTGAGGAATCGGGGTGGACCAAAAACGGTTCTGTGCCGTTCTTCGACCGCCAGCGCAAGCAGAGCACCGGAGATAGGTCAGGCGATAGGTAGCGTAGATAACTTTTATACAGGTGGTGGACAAGTCATGTCTTGGGATTTTGTTGCATAACGATGTGATGTGGCAACCAAATGTTCTAAATTATGGCGTTAAGCTCATCTTATGTCAGACGATAAAGTCGAAAATAGAAATCGGTGGTGGTTGTTGGAAACAGCGTAATCTAGTAACTGGAGTTCGAGGCCAAAGAATCTACGAAAATATTGCCACAACAATTAAATGTCCTTACAATAGTAAATCCTTATTTTCTAAAAACAGACGTTGAAATATGTTATTTATTGGTAATTTTAATTCTTTAATTTATAGAAACAATATTATTTACTTATTTTCACGTAAATATAAGATATTTTAATAAAAACTTAATTATCCGCAATTATTAGTAACAAAGTTGGTATTGCGCTGGTATCACCTCAGGTGTTAATAACATTTGGTACAGCAATTTAACTACACATAAATTAAAAGGTTAATAGTTAAATTACTAATCAGTATAAGTACTATACTATACTATTACTAAGCAGTTTTTAACCCGTATTAAGGCAGGGGTGCCTATTACGGGTTAAAATTATGGGAAAGAAATTTGGAAAAGTAAAATGAAAGCATTTTTTGTATTTTATTTTTTATTTGTATTTTATTTTTTATTTGTCTTCTTCATCATTTATCCTCCTGAGTCCTGGGTAAAAATCGAGTACACTCCCATAAAAGCCGAGAGGCCTTTATGACGCCCAAATAATTTATAAAAGAAATGCTTAAAATATACCTCTTAGAGTATATAACCAACTTTGTTCCAACAAAAATGTGACAAACTCATTTTAAACCTTAAAATAAGCGACAGTAAGTTCAGGACTCAACACTGATGGTGTTATACCCGTAATAAGGCACCCCTGCCTTATTACGGGTAAAAACTGCTGAGTAATAATATAGTATAGTACTTATACTGCTTAGTAATTTAACCATACCTACTGTCTTAACAAATATGGCACGCTGTCGTACGTGTTCACTGGTAATTCAACTCCTTTTTGAAATAGGCTTTGAAACGTTGGCTATTATCATTTTAAGTTCTTTACAAGAAAATTTTGTCATATCAATGTTAGTTAAGAGAAAAGAAAAGTTTTTAGGTATTTAGGTACGTGTTTTTAAGAAAATCCTAGTTGTGACAGCCATATTAAACAAAAAGGCGTACAAACATTACATAGGTATATAATGTTTTTATTAGGAATTATTTTAAATACATAAATTAAATAACAAAAAGGTTGTGGAAACCTGAAAACTTTATTTGACAATGACATAAGAGACTTTGACGGATTTGACAATAACGCATCTGTCGTAGTTTCGTTGGCCTCGAACTCCAATTACTAGATTAGTGACATCCTCAGAAACATGTGGAATGCGTTATCGTATGTTGGCAACCAGATATCCTACGAAGTATTGTGTTCAGTGATGAAGTATTGTGATGACATCTTCAGAACTAGTATATGTGGAATGCGTTATCATATGTTGGCAACCAGATATCCTACGAAGTATTTTGTTTAGTGTTGAAGAATCGGGGTTGACCAAAAATAACACTGCGCCGTTTTAAGATCGCTAGCGCAAGGAGAGCACCGGCGATAGGTCAGGCGATAGGTAGCGTAGATAACTTTTATATAGGTGGTGGACATGATGTCTTGGGATCTTGTTGCATAACGATGTGATGTGGCAGCCAAATGTTCTAAATTATGGCGTTAAGCGCATCTTATGTCAGACGATAATGTGGAAAAAATAAATCGGTGGTGGTTGTTGGAAACAGCGCGGTGATATCCTCAGAAACAGTATATGTGGAATGCGTTATCGTATGTTCGCAACCAGATATCCTACGAAGTATTGTGTTCAGTGCTGAAGAATCGGGGTTGACCAAAAATGGATCTGCGCTGTTCTTCGACCGCCAGCGCAAGCAGAGCACAGGCGATAGGTAGCGTAGACAACTTTTATACAGGTGGTGGACAAGTGATGTTTTGGGATCTTGTTGCATAACGATGTGATGTGGCAGCCAAATGTTCTAAATTATGTCGTTACGCGGATCTTATGTCCAAGGATCGGACAAACGCTCGTCATTTTGAAAACATGACCTTGTTCCATACAGTAGAGACTTCATTATCTTATCATGCTAACAAACTTTATTTTATAAGATATTTTTTAGTAACACTGACACATAGTATCTATTTAGGAGATCCCAACTGTTTCTTACTTGTATACACACAATGGTTGTAACCAATAAAAGATTTAGAATTTTTGATATTTACTTTTGAACTACTAGTGTGTAATATCTTTTTCTGTTACCGCGATAGTTATTCAGGAAATAAAACTATTATATGGCGATTATATATAGATTCGCGATTATAGATTATATCGTGTATATTAATAAATAAAAGATGTTATAAAATAAAGAAGTCTCTATTGTATGGAACAGGGTTAAGTTTTCATAATGACGGGCGTTTGTCCGATCCTTGCTTATGTCAGAAGATAATGTTGAAAATATAAATCGGTGGTGGTTGTTGGAAACAGCGTGGTGACATCCTCAAAATCAGTGCATGTGGAATGCATTACCGTATGTTGGCAACCAGATATCATACGAAGTATTGTGTTCAGTGCTGAAGAATCAGGGTTGACCAAAAATGACGCTGCGCCGTACTGCGATCGCCAGCGCAAGGAGAGCACCGGCGATAGGTTAGGCGATAGGTAGCGTAGACAACTTTTATACAGGTGGTGGACAAGTGATGTTTTGGGATCATGTTGCGTTATAACGATGTGATGTGGCAGCCAAATGTTCTAAATTATGTCGTTAAGCGCATCTTATGTCAGACGATAATGTGGAAAAAATAAGTCGGTGGTGGTTGTTGGAAACAGCGTGGTGACATCCTCAGAAGCAGTATAAGGGGTGCACCGATAAGGCAAAATCAAAAGAAAAAATCGGGTCAATATAGTCAAAAAACTGTAATGTCTGGCTTTTGTAATTAACTAAGAGGTCTTAAATTAGATAACTTTTGTAATTTTTTTTGCTACTGCAATTTCAGTATTCACAATACAAGTTCTCCAGAACCCCTTCAAAATCTATTTTTCCAAGCTCTTTTTTTTATTCTCCGCTGTTCGATTTCGTGTTCTGCAGAAGTGACCAATATTTCTGGTTAATCTCCATATTTTTTTTAAATATACCCCTGCCTTGGGCGCGGTAATACTCTTTGAAGGGAATTATGTCACATATTACGTGAGTTTTCTATAGGTTTTTAATCAATTATTTAATCCTATACAAATTATAGTCTCTTTGGCATAGTTTTATGAAGCGAAATCAGTGCCAAAAAGTATCAAAGATATTATGCATGTCTAGGATATATTTAGGAACATGGGAAGAATGGCCAGATATATTGACGACCGTCCCATAATTTAGAAAACTGCATACAAAAAAAGAAAAAAATGTCTGGAAAAGATAGTTTGGAAGAGGTTTCGAAGAAGCTGTGAGTACCTGATATGCATTAGTGACACAAAAGTACTACAGTCAGCTAAGTTAAGACTTCCTGGTTAATTTCCAAAGCTGGAAAAAATAGCTACCTACTTTACTATATCGATCCGATTTTATTATTTGAAATTTACAGTTTTTTATCGGTACCCCTTTATGTGGAATGCGTTATCGTATGTTGGCAACCAGATATCCTACGAAGTATTGTGTTCAGTGCTGAAGAATCGGGGTTGCACAAGAATGATTCTGTGCCGTTTTGTACCGGCGATAGGTAGCGTAGAGAACGTTTATAGGTGGTAGCCAAGGGTTATAATATACTGTTGTGAGGTCTTGAGTGCTGATTTTGGTTTTTACCCTAGGTTTGCTAATCTGCGGAACGATAATCTTTTCAATATCCAATTGTAAAATGCATGGGACTTGCAATTACTAATTTCTTTTGTAAGTAAGTAAATACTAACTATATGTTTTGTTTCAGATTTAAACCGTCCTTAGCTGCTATTAAAGCCACGTCCAAAACTTCCATGAATAGTCAATACAGAATCGATGTAAGTGCAGGACTAATATTTATTGAAGATGAAATTATTTTTTTTTACTTTTAATGCATATGTGACATGCACTTTCGATACAGTTGAATATAAAACTATTGACGAATGAAAATAATTATGTTCTTTTGATTTACCCCTGTAATAAGAGCGAATTAACATTATTTATCAGAGAATACTTTCGTACAGTAAACTTTACAGTACTTCTTATGTAGTCAATAACGATACGCATTAAACATCTCAAAACATTTTTATGTCACTGATAAAATGATAATAATGCAATCTACTGGGTGTTACATTAGTCGTGATACAAATTGTGAAAAACCTGTTAAGATGGTCTTTCTGGACAAGGCATGGGAATGGGACCTATATGAAAGTCGCAAAAAAATTACAGTTTTCATACAGATCGGTACAGAAGTGTTCATGATTTTCAGTCTCGTTTCATTATTATGTAAACACATTTGTAAGAGATCAGTCGGAAAAAATGTATACATATTAATGAACTCGATCAGAAAGACCATCTTAACAGGTTTTTCACAGTTTGTATCACGACTAATGTAACACCCGGTATACAATTTCCAGGGCGACACAGAAAGCGTGATGTACAACTCCAAACTATCCGTGGCCGGTCCGCGCGAGCCATCACGCATGGTTCGGCCGATGTCGAGGAAGGACATCTTCTACTCAGGCTCAGTGCTCAACCTGCCTCAATACCAAAGCCAGAAAAGTCTCCAGGCCTATAGAAATTCCGTGCTCAGTTTGCCTCAGAGTCGACAGGCTGGCGATGCGGAAGCTCAAGAACGTAAGTTATCATTTCATTTTTAAGGACGAGAAAAATCAAACTATTTCTTTCTTTCTTTCTAAGTAAGAACTCCGCGCTTGAACAGAGTTGCATTTGTTTCGCTTCATAAAATTTTCGAATAAACTAGAATTAACTTTATTTTCTGAAATAATAATAAAGAAAACGTAGCTTTAATCATAATCATATTTTATTGGTATGTTAGGTATCATAACAAAATTGAAATAAAAAGTACATTATTTATACTAGGGTGTCCCATATTTTACTAATTTTAGATATAAATGACGCATTCCCCCTAAATCAACCCCAAAACACTCTGAAAAAAAAATCAGCTCATTCCTGTAACAGTTCCCCTGTAAAAAAAATATCAGGCAGTAAGTTGATAATAATGTATTGTTTTTCTATTGTTCTCATCAAGTTAATTTTATGATATAAGTTAATGCCATAGAAAAAAATAAAAAAGGTAAACAATTTTGGTAATTTTCATACACTGTATAGGAAAATGGCATGAAAGTCGGCACGGGTTGCAGTTACAGAAATGAATCCTGCTCGATAAGCCATTTTTTAGCTTTCTTTTAAGTAATGCTGACTTATTTGCAATTACAATTTCTCTAGACAGACGATTGTATAGCTTGCAGACATTACCATTTTGATGATTTTCAGAATACGACCTTTCATTTCAGAATACGACCTTTGCCCATGCTTATCACTACCGCAGTCCTTCAAGTCGGCCCTCGGTTCAATGCTCGACGTCAGTTTGCTTCGGGACCCGGCTTTCATGCTCATCGGTGTTTCGAACATCTTCGGCATGGCCGGCCTTTACGTGCCCTTCGTATACATTGTTGATGCGGCTACGCTTAATGTAAGTACAATAATCACCAAATTAAAAATTAAAAAAACCGACTTCAACCGATTTCTCAAAGATCCCCGATTTGTTTCCATCATTGGTTTCCTCAAATCCTACTTTCTGAATGCAAATTCTTGTAAATGAATGAAAATTACCAAAAGCGCTATACATGTACCTATAACATTTGAAGAGATCCCTCGATTTCTCCAGGATCCCATCATCAGACCCTAAGGGCTCATGCATAAATCATGCGAGGTTTTTTCGGCTACTTTTTGACCCCCCCCTCCCCCCTGGTGATGTTTGGTGAGTTTCTTGGCTACCCCCCCCCCACCCCCTAGCAGTCTCGCGTGTATTTTTTTCATTCAAATTTTCACGTTCGCTAGCCGAAATTCACAATATTTCTCAGTTTGTTCATCGTAAAAAAATACACGTGAGGTCTCCTTGTACCCCCCCCCTCCCCTAACGTGATCTTTCGTGATGTTTTCTTAGACCCCCTCCCCCCCCTATAGGACCTCGCGTGATTTATGCACAAGCCCTAACTTAGTGCCAATGGGACCATCTCGGGGTAATACACGTTCGATCACAAAAAGAAATTTTAAAATCGGTTCACTATTCTCGGAGATATCTGGTAACATACATACAACAAAAAAAAACAGTCCAATTGAGAACCTCCTCCTTTTTTTGAAGTCGGTTAAAAATAAAAAGTATAAGAAATTTAAGTGTCACTGACCATTCTTTGATATAAGATTGATCCGCTTGCCCGGCGTGGCCATTGAGGGCATTTATCTCCTAATGCGTCTATACGCATAGTTAATAGGAGGGGCCTACGTCCAGCAGTGGATTGAGATGGGCTGATGATGATAATAAATATTATGACAGTAACAAAACACTTGTCGCCACTCCGACTATTCCCGTGGGTGTCTTAAGAGTCGACTAAAGGATTGAAGAGTCACTGACCATTCGTTTATAGGATATTGATAATGGGCAGCAGCGTCATTATAGTAGACACACTACAGTACTGCGATCGCCAATCCGTTTGCATAGCGTAGTGATTATGGGAATTTATAATAATTATAGGAGATACCTACAGTCCAGCAAGGAACTGATATAGGCTGATCATGTAATGTGACGTGATGATTTTGACGAGTTCCATGTTTTTGTTACTCGGTAAGTTTTGATTGTTAACCAACGAAATATGCCTATAATACGAACAATTAAAACATGTTAGCCGCAAGCCATACTAAATTACCTTTCAAAAGCGGTCCTGAGTTTTTGTTGACAAGTTTAGTGTCACCCCGTTTTTAATGCATCACGGTAATGAATTTCAATGTCAACCTATAAAAACAAACCTACATTTAAAAATAGTTGTGATTGCTCCATCAAAGATTTGATTGGCTATATTCTATAAAATATGCGCAGTGTTAACCTCCTCCCGCCCAGAGGCCTATTAAAAGGTCTCCTCAAACAAATGAAATCCTATACTATTTCCTACACTATTAATTCAAAATTAACTGGCATTTTTTATAGTCTGGGCGGCAGGAGGTTAGGAAAGATGTCCTGCCTGCCCATCTAGACACAATCGAACAATTGTTTTTGGAGGCAATTTTGAGCTGACGTTAGACGTCCATGTTATATGATATGGTCACAGGCTGTAGGTTTAATCGTGTATTTCCGTATTTCAGGGTGTAGAATCATCGCAAGCCTCGTTCCTGCTCTCGATCATCGGCATCACCAACACCATCGGGCGTATCGCGTGCGGCTGGGTCGCCGACTTTCCGTGGATGGACTCGCTTTTGCTCAACAATGTCTGCCTCGTTATTGCTACGGTATGCGATTTAACCCAGATAAACCTAATGCAATCCCAGGATTTTTTGGATTTTTTGGTATTTTGTCAGTGCAAAAAACAAAAAAAAACATTGTCACTTGTATTTGTTGCTATGGTTACATTCTCCTGAATAGCTCTTAAAATCATAGTTTAATATGTTACAATTTAAATAGTTATTTGTTGTACAAGGGAGGAGTGGTTGTTTAATCATCGTGCCAATATTGAGACCCGAGCTAGCGAGAGATTCCATAGTCAAAGTCAAAGTCAAAGTCAAATAATTCTTTATTCAAATTGGAATAGCAACAAACTCTTTTGAATCGTCTAGATATGAAAACTACTTCCGGTTCGAACCCTACACCGCTGACCCAAGAAGAACCGGTAAGAAACTTGGCGGGAATTATTTTTTCAAACAATGATGGTACATCTTACAACTAACATGCATTAAAAAAAATACATAAAATTGATTTTAAATAAACAGAAATATAATAATAATAACAAGAGATGTAAAGTCTCTAAAAGTCACAACATTTATAAGTAATAATTTATAGAGAAGTAAGGTTTCTCTCCGAATAGGTATATAATAATAACATTATATAATGCACGTTTGGAGATGTATAGGGTCTCCAAGCGTAAATTATCGTAATTGAATGTCATGACTTTAACAAACGAATAATTAAATCCTAAATTACTCCCACGGTGTTTTATCATTCATGTAGTCTTGTGTACTATAATAAGCTTTAGATATAAGTTTACGCTTTACAAAATGCTTAAATTTGTTGACTGAAAATTCAGTAACATTTACTGGAAGTTTATTATAAAATCTTACACAATTACCCATGAATGATTTCCTAATTTTATGGAGCCGAGTGGCGGGTACTGCGAGCTTATGTTTGTTTCTAGTATTAATATTATGTATGTCACAGTTTTTCCTAAAATTCATAATATTTTTATGTACATACATAATATTCTCATAGATGTATTGAGAATACAATGTCATTATATTAATAACCTTAAACTTATCTCTAAGTGAGTCTCTAGGGCTCATTTTATATATCGCTCGAATAGCCCTCTTCTGCAGAACAAATATAGTGTTAGTCTCTGAATTGGCAGCACTGCCCCATAATAAAATGCCATACGACATAATGCTATGAAAATAACTAAAATATACTAACCGAGCTGTATCAACGTCAGTTAATTGACGGATCTTGCTCACTGCAAAAGCTGCAGAACTCAGTTTATTCGAGAGATTAGATATGTGAGGACCCCACTGAAGCTTAGAGTCTAGTGTTATACCAAGAAAGACTGTACTTTCAACTATTTCCAATTCCTCACCTTTCACAAATATACTAGCCTGTTGATGTTTTACGTTACTTGTAACAAATTTAATACATTTAGTTTTTTTCTCATTCAACATTAAGTTATTCATATTAAACCAGTTTACTACTTTCGAAATAGCATTGTTTACATCATTCCAAGCTTGTTGCTGTCGTTTGACTTTAAAAATAAGTGAGGTGTCGTCAGCAAACAATACTATGTCATGGTGGGTCTCTATGAGATGTGGCAAGTCATTTATGTAGGTAAGGAAAAGGAAAGGCCCCAATATAGATCCCTGTGGTACACCCGTGGAGACCAATGACCCCGGTGATCGCTGTCCATTCACATCAACCCTTTGTATTCTACCGCGTAAATAAGATTCCAGTAAATTTAACGCTGATCCTTTAACTCCATAATGGTCTAGCTTCCTGATCAATGTTTCATGACAAACGCAGTCGAAGGCCTTGGACAAATCACAGAAGATACCTAAAGCATCTCGTGATTCCTCCCAGGCATCAAATATTTGTTTAATTAATTCGACACCAGCGTCGGATGTTGAGCGCCCCCGAGTAAAACCAAATTGCTTGTTATGCATTAAATTGTTTACGTTAAAGTGCTTAGTTAATTGCGATAAAACTATTTTTTCAAAGATTTTGCTGAACGTTGGTAGCACAGATATAGGTCTAAAATTAGTGGGGTCAGAAGTGCTACCGGATTTGAATAAAGGAGTTACTTTACTATGTTTCATAAGATCAGGAAACTCACCACAATCAACACATTGATTAAATATTACTACCAATTCAGGTGCTACGATTTCAATAAGGGATTTGACGACATGAACAGAGACTCCCCAGAGGTCAGAAGTTTTTTTGACATTGATGGATTTAAATGCCTTTATTACATCTGAGATTTGAATATGTTCAAAATTAAAGGCGTTACTACACATAGGGACGTTATCTCTTAATAATATAGTGGCAGCCGAGGGTGATGAATTTAAATCCTTAGTTATGGAGACTGGTATATCGGTGAAAAAGTGCTCAAATTCTGTTGCTACTTCTAAACTTGACTCTATAATTTTGCCATTAATTTTTAATTTAGGATCTTGGAATCTGTGCTTTAATCGACCAGTCTCCGCATTAATCACTTTCCAGGTTGATTTAATGATGTCGGAACTATTTTTAATTTTTTGGGACAAATAATCGCGCTTAGCTTTATTACAATCAATCTTAAATTTCTTAGAATATTGTTTGACGTGTTCTTTAAATTCATCACTCGTATTAAACCGCCGTTCCTCATACAATGCATACAGTGCTCGTCTACGTTCGTACAAGTCCGCAGTTGCCCACTCACTAAAAGCAGATGCACCACCAACCACAATATTTTTGGAAGTGAATATTTTGTTGTAATGTTTCATAAAAATGTGAAAGAATGAATTATACATGTCATTGGAGTTAATGTTGGAAGACAGAGTAGGTAGCGTCTGCACTAAACTTTCTTTCATTCGTTCAACACGGCTTGTGGTTACTGGCACAAAAGTAATTTGTTTTCTAATGTTATTTTTCCTGATGGTCTCAAACGTTATTAATTGACCTAAATGATCTGACTCTAAATTACTGATTACTTTTTTATTAACAGGAAAAATATCAGTAAAAATGTTATCAATACAAGTCGCACTAGTTGCACTGATACGAGTAGGCTCCATAAAAATGTGGTTGAGTTTAGAAGACTTAAATAGATTCAACAATCTTGTACTTGTTGTTGAATTTTCTAAAAGGTTTACATTAAAGTCGCCGCATATAAGTAACTTCTTACCGCAAACTGATATTTTATGAAGCACAGATTCCATTACACTTTCAAATTGCTCAAAATTACTTAAAGGCGGCCTGTACACACATACAACAATAAATTTATCTAATTCAATAGCACTCAATTCTATAGTCCGTTCAACAGACAGAGAAACAATGTCCTTACGTTCCTTAAATTTTAATTGTTTATTTAAAATAATTAATGACCCACCATGTATGGAACTAAGTCTGTTAAACGAACTAGCCACCTGGTGATTATTAAACTGAGGCACCACTTCATTACTTTTTAACCAATGTTCAGTTATACATAGAATATCAATATTAAATTCATTTAAAAAAAGTTCAATCTGCAAATCTTTTCCTCTAATACACTGAATATTTTGATGAACCAGGTGGATGAGTTTTCTATTATTATTACAATTTTCAATTAATTTATTAGAGACTAATTTGCCAGAGATATGGCACTCTTTTGTCTTATCATTTAATTTAAATTATTGGTTAAAATTGGAACCAATTCCGAGTTCATAATTGATTGCTCAATAGGAGCACAGTTATTTGCCAAATTTTTGGCAGATATATCAAAACAATAGGATAGCGACAGAGCTATTTGTCTCTTACAATAATTAGAAAGGTAAAACTTACCTTTAGTCATAGAAATAATAGGAAAATAATACTTATTCTTATTAACATAATTGTTAATGTCAATTAGCCTAAACTTATTACTATAATTATATGTACACAGCTTGTACATGGTCAGATTTAAATTATATCTAGTATCATTTTCTGTCTTTGACATTTCATTACAGTATGGAAATGTAAACATGATAATCTCTTTAACTTTAAGAGTATTTAATTCTTCAAAGAATTTCATTAGACTATTTTTGTTCAAAACTCCTCGGCTCCCTACAAGAATGAGCAGGGTACTTTGTAAATTTAAATTACTGTCATCTAAAATTTGACGCAAAATATCATTCAGAGAAGCTGAAGGCAAACAATTGTTGAAAATGCGGGGTCCCTTTAAATACTTGTTCAAAAATGAGCCCATGTTTCTTCCAAATTCATCACAATACATAACTACAGTATGTTCATTATGTTCAGATATATGTAATTGTGTATTGTAGATAGAATTATTACTACTTACATCTAATGGTAAACTGGTACACAGATCAGGTTTAATTAAACTCATTGACAAGCGACCACTCTGTTGTTTACACAAACATGACTGGCCGAGTGTGAATATCAAATCATTCATTGCCAAAGTATATTCATATAGTTGAACCACGACCGAAGCGAGTGGTTTAAAAATGGAATCTCGAGCGTTGCGAGGGTTTCAAGGCACGATAATTAAACAAATTTTACTCCCATGTGTAACACAACATTTTTCCCCACACTAAAGCGAGGAAGCAGCTACGAACGTGTAAAAAAACAATCAATGCAGCAAATCAGTTTTTTTTATAATTACAATAAAACCTACCTACATTCATTAAATTGTCAAAATTTCTATCATGTTATAAAATCTGTATCCGGCAGCTTTAAAACATCAATCATTTTAAAAAATGTGTGAGGTAAACTTAAATTTCCTACTTTTTGGTAAGATATTACATAGGAAACTTTCCTTCCAAAACTGTACATTCGAGTATTTTTTTATAAGTTGGCAACATTGACGTACAAGACGTCAGTGTTAGCGGGTTGCGTTCTGAATGTAAAAGTATACTATCTGGTTTTTGTCCAATATGATAAGATTTTGCGATAGGTTTTTATGAAATACTAAAAATCTAATTTATTATCTTGAAAAAATGAAATAATCTGGTGTATGATAAAATTTTCATGGTGTCCCTCAAAAAATAATCAGCGAATCATAGCCATACCAGCGTTTTACGTTCCATGGTTTTGAACGTTTCACGGTTCATCTGTCAATTTACTTCCTTCACAAGTGATTAAAATGCAACTTCCCTCACTGAAATCAGTGAGGGAAGTAGGTGTTTCCGAGCTAGTGTGGGGAAAAATGTATTTTTGTCCTAGTTACACGTACATTCAAAGGCAAAATGCAGGTGTATACAAATTTGCTCAAAAATATGCCCCAGTACACTTTAATTCTGTGTTATAAGAACATCGTAACATATTTATTTAAGAGGATTCTTTGTATACATATTTTTGCACTTGACTGTACAGTTTTTCAGTCAACTGAGTGATTCTTAGTTGTTTTATCGAGTGAACAACTTTTTGACCTAAAAGTGCATCGTAAACTGCTATTTCCTTAACAAAATAAAGCAATATTGACTAAAATACGGACTCAGGCAAGCATGGCAATTTTACAGCAAAAAAGTGTCTTTAGAGGTTAGAAAGTTTTTACTAAATAAGACAACTAGGGATAAATATGTTGTACAAAGATATCCACATTTTCACCTTGTTACGATGCAGTAATATGAAAATGTGGATACTACTAAAAGTAGTAGGTAGCTTTTCAACCATCAATACTTTTTCCGCACAGACTTCGTAACGAGTTTGTTAGGAATATTTCATTTTTTTTTTATCCAAAGTAACATTGGTATTGCATAACATTTGGTTCAATGCAAACGGTGTTTAAAATAGACTTTTTAGTACAGATGGTGCCTTTTTTAGGGGCTAGTTAGAGAAGTGGCTTATTTTACGTCAGGTCCAAAACTTCGGAGGGCCATATGTACTAAAAAAACGTCGTAAGAGACAAGTGTAAAAAGAAAATTCGTAACTCGGTGTCGATTTAAAACACTCCCTTCGGTCGTGTTTTAAAACATCGCCACTCGTTTCGAATTTCATGTTTTTCGCACTTGTGTCGTAATGTACTATTATTAAAGAACACATAAGGTCTATTTTAAGAGTCGTGACAAGGTACCTACCTTTGCACTAACATATTTTTTACACCTTTTAATGAGTATTCAAATTAACTATTGTACCTTTTTGCAGATATCGGTTGCTGCGACGCCATTCTGTGCGTCTTACGGTGCTTATGTTGCGGTAGCCATATTCTTTGGGATTGCTATTTGTAAGTATACTATATTGTATAGACAATAACTACTTAACAATAATATTGACTTTATTCTGTGAGAATGTTTTAAATGCTATGTTTAGTAATGATTCGTTTATAGGTTAAAGAGATAGAATAATAAGATAAGTAATAAGATTAGTTTTAAGAAAAGATTTTGTGTATTGTCCTTGGCCACAAAATTGATTTTATATATTCGCATGCTTGTCTAAGCAGAGTATGGTAAAACTAAAACTCTATTGTATCTTGTAACTAAATGTACCCATATTCCGCAAATAAATTCATTTCATTTCATTACAAACTAAATCTTAAAAATAAATTAGTAAAAGTAATTTTAAAATATAAAATTAAACCTAAAAAAAACCAAGAAGCTACTGATCTAGACCACCCTGATTGGTTCCTGACGCAAAGGTGCCCATCACGCTCGCTGGGCTTCCGCGCTAAATCGCGATGGACAGTCTCTGCTCCAAGAACGAACCGGAGCGGGGATCAAGGCCCCTTTCCTGCTTTCTTTGTATAGAGTATATAGTCTATACAAAGGGAATATTCCTTTTCTCAAACTTGCTACGGAATGTTGATGTTACTCACTTTAAATTAAGCCCGGAAATACTATGTTTCCGGTGTCATATGCTAAGATGATATGTAAAGAGATTTCATGTATTTATTTCACACCTAGGACTGCAAACAGACTGTCTTTTGTTTTGAAACGTCAAATTGTGACACAAGGTCTTGACATTCAGCCACAGAAAAAAAAAACCTTAGAACTGATGTCTATACCACCAGGTAAAAGAATACGTCAAACAGATTTAAAAAAAATTAGGCGCGAATGTTTTTTTTTAATGTTTTATGATACTGTACTATTGGTATATTTACAAATGAAATAGTATGGTTCGGCGAAATCAGTTTGTTTTATTTCATGGCAAGTTTGAGAAAAGCACTATACAAATCTCGGCGAGAAACAGGGTTACAGGCCGCGTATCCCTATCTGGCCTCAGTTCCTTCGGCCAGATATATCTACTTGGCCTGTAACCCTTCGTTTCCCGTCCTCTATAGTAATGTACTATTAACAGCCCTAACCTTACAAATAGGTGCCTCATCATCATCAAACTTGTTATTCTTGTCATTTGATCATTTAATTAACACATATATAAATTAAATACTCTGCACTTCAATATAAAGGGTCCTAGGAAAGAACTTGCCTAGTCCGTTCAAATGAAAAACGAAAAAAAAAACAGAAGGGAACACAACTTCACTTTTAATTGAATATGTTGCAAATTGGCCCTTAATTTTATAAGATCGAAACAGGTTCTTTCCGTGGACCGTTTATATATTATTAATTTGACAAATCCAAATGTACCTACTATTATTATTTACCATAAAATATGTTTCTTGTTACAGCGGGCTACATTTCCCTGACATCTATTATCCTAGTGGACCTACTAGGTCTCGACAAGCTAACGAATGCTTTCGGCCTCCTCATCTTATTCCGTGGAGCGGCGGCCATTGTGGGTTCCCCTCTAGCCGGTGCGGTGTATGACGCGACGAAGAACTATGACGCTTCGTTTTATATGGCGGCTGCTTTCTTCTTAGCAGCTACGCTCACTTCGTTTGCCGCTCCTTTGTTTAGAAGGTAAGATATTTCAGCGCATAAATCGACTAAGCTTCGACATGCTAACGAATGCTTTCTGCCTCCTTATCATATTCCGTGGAGCGGCGGCCATTGTGGCTTCCCCTCTAGCCGGCGCGGTGTATGACGCGACGAAGAACTATGACGCTTCGTTTTATATGGCGGCTGCTTTCTTCTTAGCAGCTACGCTTACTTCGTTCGCCGCTCCTTTGTTTAGAAGGTAAGATATTTCAGTGCATAAGTCGACTCACTAAGGTTAGACAAGCTAACGAATGCTTTCGGCCTCCTCATCTTATTCCGTGGAGCGGCGGCCATTGTGGGTTCCCCTCTAGCCGGCGCGGTGTATGACGCGACGAAGAACTATGACGCTTCGTTTTATATGGCGGCTGCTTTCTTCTTAGCAGCCACGCTTACTTCGTTTGCTGCTCCTTTGTTTAGAAGGTAAGATATTTCAGCGCATAAATCGACTAAGCTTCGACTGCTAACGAATGCTTTCGGCCTCCTCATCTTATTCCGTGGAGCGGCGGCCATTGTGGGTTCCTCTCTAGCCGGCGCGGTGTATGACGCGACGAAGAACTATGACGCTTCGTTTTATATGGCGGCTGCTTTCTTCTTAGCAGCTACGCTTACTTCGTTTGCCGCTCCTTTGTTCAGAAGGTAAGATATTTCAGTGCATAAGTAGACTTACTCAGGTTCGACAAGCTAACGAATGCTTTCGGCCTCCTCATCTTATTCCGTGGAGCGGCGGCCATTGTGGGCTCCCCTCTAGCCGGCGCGGTGTATGACGCGACGAAGACCTATGACGCTTCGTTTTATATGGCGGCTGCTTTCTTCTTAGCAGCTACGCTTACTTCGTTCGCCGCTCCTTTGTTTAGAAGGTAAGATATTTCAGCGCATAAATCGACTAAGCTTCGACATGCTAACGAATGCTTTCGGCCTCCTTATCCTATTCCGTGGAGCGGCGGCCATTGTGGGTTCCCCTCTAGCCGGCGCGGTGTATGACGCGACGAAGAACTATGACGCTTCATTTTATATGGCGGCTGCTTTCTTCTTAGCAGCTACGCTTACTTCGTTCGCCGCTCCTTTGTTTAGAAGGTAAGATATTTCAGTGCATAAGTCGACTTACTAAGGTTCGAGTAGCTAACGAATGCTTTCGGCCTCCTCATCTTATTCCGTGGAGCGGCGGCCATTGTGGGCTTCCCTCTAGCCGGCGCGGTGTATGACGCGACGAAGAACTATGACGCTTCGTTTTATATGGCGGCTGCTTTCTTTTTAGCAGCTACGCTTACTTCGTTCGCCGCTCCTTTGTTTAGAAGGTAAGATATTTCAGCGCATAAATAGACTTACTAAGGTTCGACAAGCTAATGAATGTTTTCGGCCTCCTTATCTTATTCTGTGGCGCGGCGGCCATTGTGGGTTCCCCTCTAGCCGGCGCGGTGTATGACGCGACGAAGAACTATGACGCTTCGTTTTATATGGCGGCTGCTTTCTTCTTAGCAGCTACGCTTACTTCGTTCGCCGCTCCTTTGTTCAGAAGGTAAGATATTTCAGCGCAGAAATCGACTAAGCTTCGACATGCTAACGAATGCTTTCGGCCTCCTTATTTTATTCCGTGTAGCGGCGGCCATTGTGGGTTCCCCTCTAGCCGGTGCGGTGTATGACGCGACGAAGAACTATGACGCTTCGTTTTATATGGCGGCTGCTTTCTTCTTAGCAGCTACGCTTACTTCGTTCGCCGCTCCTTTGTTCAGAAGGTAAGATATTTCAGCGCAGAAATCGACTAAGCTTCGACATGCTAACGAATGCTTTCGGCCTCCTTATTTTATTCCGTGTAGCGGCGGCCATTGTGGGTTCCCCTCTAGCCGGTGCGGTGTATGACGCGACGAAGAACTATGACGCTTCGTTTTATATGGCGGCTGCTTTCTTCTTAGCAGCTACGCTTACTTCGTTCGCCGCTCCTTTGTTCAGAAGGTAAGATATTTCAGCGCAGAAATCGACTAAGCTTCGACATGCTAACGAATGCTTTCGGCCTCCTTATTTTATTCCGTGGAGCGGCGGCCATTGTGGGTTCTCCTCTTGCACAGTTAATTTTTTTTTCATCATACTTGCTGTCTAAGCGCGCCATTACTTGCGCGCGTAGCGGGAGTAATAGAAAAGTGAAATTCCCTAGGGAGTAATAGAAATGTCAGTATGTCATTTAATAATATTATGTCTTAAAACTTATTTTTTGGTTGGCAAGTGTGATGAAAAACATTGTATGCATCACGGTAGGTAAGCGGAATACTAACTCGAGTCATAAAAGCTAAGCTAACCTAACACTCGTTAGTAATTCCGTACTTACCTCCCTTGATGCACAATGTACTATTAACTTGAAGTTAAAAAATTACGTTTTCACTTCTCATGCTCAAAAAGTGCACCTTTATGTCGTGCATAGACGACATAAAATCGCATTTCATGTTCTAGAGCATAAAAGTAAAATTGTTTTCTAAGTCTAAGATGGGCTAAGGTAATCGGTCCCAACAGCCAAACAGTTAAAACATATTGCACAATTTTAGTGACCAATAAAATAGTATAGCTGACAAAATTTATTATATATTTTTTTATTTATATTACAATATTAAAATTCTGTATTTTCTGTCATTAAATTTAGTAAATCACGTAAAATAGATATCGATTGTCGTTCTAAAATGCTCCAAAATGTTTGAATTGGCAGAAAACCGAGCATCTGAAGCTCTGATCACAGATTGAAAATTAAAAAAAAAAAATTAAAAATGAGTTGGCAGTATTGGTTGTATGTATATGTTTTCTTCTTTCGCTTTACAACAACTTAGTTGTGTAAATTGCAGTGAAAAATGTATTTTACTTTCCTCGCAAACGAAGTGAAAAGCAGAGTGTACAACACGGGCATAAATGTCCATTTTTATCCTTGTCTACTATTTTGGTCTTCGCTTCACTCAGATCAAAAAATTGCCTCGGATAAAAATGGGTCACTTTATGCACTTGTTGTACAATCTACTATATCAGTAACGTTATTTTTTGTCTCATTTGACCGAATCCAGACTGAGGCAAGTGACTTTTCATAAATCCTAAAATCCAATATTTATAGTTTTTAAAAATAAAGGAGTCTCCCTTATACAAAATGTGCTATTTACAATATTTAAGGTGGCATTCAATTTTTCTACACTGTATACAGGGTGGAAAGGGATTACGTTCCTTCACGCTACCGACCTAGTCTACCAATCATTAGGATGAACTTTCTGTATGGGACCAACATCGAAAGCGTACATGGAAAATTGACTTTTCCATACTATTGAACTCTAATTAATCACTCACTTTGTATGAGGGGTTACATTTTTTAAAAGATATTTCGATGTTGGTCCCATACTGAAAGTTCATCGTAATGGTTGGTAGACTCGGTCGGTAGCGGGAAGGAACGTCGTCCCTTTCCACCCTGTATATTATGACATGAGAAGTTGAAAGGTAGCATATACTAAGCGTTGACCAAGTCCCCCATCCCCAGAAAACCTGACGAGGTCCAACAGCCAGCTGACGTGTTGACCCCCATCGACGAGGACCTAGAGGAGGATGAGGACCCCGACGACACGCCCATCACCATGGCCATGGCGCGGCCCGCCATCACCCACACCGCCGCGTCACCA